>LPNX010148984.1:23956-60640 GCA_001517045.1 Pseudotsuga menziesii
CAGCATAGATTCAGAAGTAACCATAAACTGTAGGTTTTCCCTTCGATGTCATCAAAGTATTACATAGATAAAATGATAGATGAGATTCGAGAATGCCATGGGAAAATACAAAATAGGGAAGTAGATGAATCCCTAGTAGTAACAGCAGCAATACCACTATCGGTTGGACAGGGAGGAGGAGGAGGACCACTGCCATCGATATTCTTCCCCTTCCTTTGAGCTTGAGTAGCAGCCCTTAATGATTGAAGCATAATTTGATTTGTAAAAGAACACTGCTGTTAGTGAAATGACAAACACAATAATATAATGGTAGGTTGTAGATGCTATATCATTCTCTGTTCTCCAATATCCTTCTCTGCTAGGGTTTTTGTGAAAACATATGAGTGAAATGGGTAAAAATGCCCCATTATTTCACCGTTGGGCACATTTTTTCCATCCTGCAAAGCTAACCCTTAGGGACATGTCATTCCCATGAGTCTTGCATGGGACACGTATCCTGCACAGAACACCTATCCCATATGAGTCTAACTAATTGAAGGGAAAATCGAGTGTTCAACAAGTTCGATTCACAATAAGTAATAAGGAGGGAAATATCAAGTATGCTAGTTCTAAAGGAGTTTTATGGATTTATTATTTGCACTGTCAAGAAAAATATGGGAAAGAATGCAATATGTTTCCCTATACAAGGTCTGAATTCTAGGTCTACATAGTACATACTGCAAACTGCTATTGCAAGAGGATATAACACTACCTCTGTGTATGGTGAATCCAAACTAGTCTTCCTTCAATCCACAAGGGGCTGGCGCCCTATAGGAAAAATAATATTGTCCCTGACTAAGAAACCTAAATGCATTATTTATCATTTCAATCAACTTCACATAATGCACATCCAAAGGAGGTTTAACTCAAGAGAGAATAATCTATCTAAGAAGTTTATAGAATAAGAGAAGGTCTATTTCTGTGCTAAGCATATTTAAAAAGGAGGCAGGCTCTTCCTCCCAATCATGACATCTCCAAGCCTCAGAAGGAAGACACTGCACATCATGTCGTTGCATCTGGAACTTCACTCCATTGGAAGAAATAACATCGGTGCAATAACAAAGATATAAAGGACAAGATACAGGGACAGAGCTTTAGATGGAACCTAGGTACATCTACCATGGATTCCATTCATATATGCAATCCAAGTGTCAGCATGCTTGAGCACCCTTCAAAGTCAAATCATCAATGTGTAAGGAGAGGAAAATATCACTACCAAAGCTACATCAACCTCTAAGTCCACCCCATATGTCATCTATAAGTGTCAGCATGCTTGAGCCTCTTTCAAAGTCAAATCATCAATGCAAAAGGGGAGGAAAATCTCACTACATATCTACACCAACCTCTACTTCTACCCCATTTATCATGTATAAAAAAACTATGTTCTCTCATAGTTTGATCGTCTTTTGCATACTTGGAAGTCTCAACGAGAAAAATGATGCGGTCTTTCCATTAACCCCTACCAAGGCTGACTCTATGGGCGCCTTGTTTCATATTTTTAGAGGTATTGATGATGTGTTAACCCCTACCAAGGCTGACTCTATGGGCACCTTGTTTCATATTTATAGAGGTATTGATGATGTGTTAACCCCTACCAAGGCTGACTGTGGGGAAAAACAGATTAAGGTAATGCTTTGCTTACCTTTTATATTCGATATCTATAATCCCAGCGTGAGTAAGCTCGGTAATTCTCAAATACATGTAAAAGGTAAGCCGGGTACAACAAAATTTGCTCGGTAATTCGGTAAGCCGGGTAATTTGCTCGGTAAGCCGGGTACACCTAATTTGCTCGGTAATTCTCAAATACACGTAAAAGGTAGAGGAAAATATAGCAATTTGGATTTTTTTTAAAATATTACATGAAATTTCAAACCAGTTGATTACCAACCCAGCTTCCGTCCGTCTGATTACAGTCGATATACGCTGGGACGCCCAAGTTTACATCAAATCTCAAATTTACATCATACTCATCCTGAAGATATAGTTAGACTCGTGCTCAACCTCCCATTTTACTGTTAGCAAACCAAATTCGAAGCCTATGAGGTAATTAAATGATGGGTACTCCTTTTCACATGATGATCCAGGCTATCGTAATCTTCCACTTGGCAGCCATCAAATGGCCAGATTGCAAGGCCCAGGGAGTGCCACTTGGTAGCAATGGGATAGCCAGAATGCATGGCTCTACCTGTGCCACTTGGCATTCATAATCGCATGGCCCTCACTGCGCCACTTGGCGTCCATCGGACGGCTAGATCGCAGAGCCTAAAGCGCGCCACTTGGAATGCACCGAATGGCATAATCGCATGGCCCTCACTGCGCCACTTGGCGTCCATCGGACGGCCAGATCGCAGGGCCTAGAGCGCGCCACTTGGAATGCACCGGATGGCTAGATCTGAGGGTCCTCCTTACGGCACTTGGAAGAGATCCAACGGCTGTCCAAGCCTTTCCGTATGCCCATATTCATCCATTCCAGTCTTTCCGTACACCACATGGCGGATTTCCGTACGCCACTTGGCCACAATCCGTACAACACTTGGCCCATCCAAGTTGGTTTATAGTGCCTCGTGGAAACATTGGAGGACCCGTCACCCGATACGGCCTCAGCATCCCTGTTAAACTGCCTTTCGCATCCCTGTTAAACCGCCTTTCGACTTCGTATAACTCTGCCTTATTCTACCGGATGAGAAGCATGAGCTAAGTTAGGGTTAAAAGTGTTTAAATACAGGCTTTCAAGGTCCATTCTAGTCTGAAGCACAAGACTGAAACCTACCCAAGATCCCAAAAACTGAAACAAATTCCTGAAGATACGCCCAGCCAAATCCGAAAAACGGAATCAAATTCCCGAAGACACGCCAGCCAAATGGATTTCTGTAATGCCAAAAAAAAAGGATTTTTGTGATGCCAAAATATTTTATCTGGAGACCACAATAACAATATCTATTACTTTATGATTGGGCAAAACGGACTCAAACCGCCAACCTCAACCTCAACCTCCCCTTCCTGCAGATGCTTCTGAGTTTTTTCTTTGGCTGCATCAGTTGTTTGATGTGATCCATGAGTGAAGTAGAAGTAGCAGCCCCATAACAATATGAGCATCAACACCAAAACAAATCCCACCTTCACAAACCCATCGGCCTCCTCAGCTTGAACATCATTTATCTTCTCAAATTATAAGAAGAACTCTTCTCGTTTTCAATCAAATCCAATTCTATCACAGAACTACGTAGAGTCTTTCTCGCATGCTCTGCACTATACACGTGTACTCTCCAATACATTACTCATCCAGATCCTCACCAAATGTCTTTTCTTTTTCCAAAACGGGGGCTAATTGTAAGAGATGAGAATTTATTTTTCTTTTTCGAAAACGGGGTTAATTGTAAGAGATGAGAATACGCAATGTCGGCTGTTCCCAAACGTTCGTTCAATGTAACAAAAATCATAATCATGTGAGCAAACAAATTATTGTCAGCTTCCCTGAAATGCCACAAAATATTCCAAATTACATGTTTTGTCCAAATGTTTCATAGCCACAACATGCGCAAATACATTGTTAAATTGTTAATGTCACCTTTTAATCGAAAAGTTAAATGCCACATCATCTCAGCAAATAAAGGATTAATAAGAGTTTTTAATAGATTTAAGTTTAAAATCAATATATGTTTATGTAATTTCTTAATTGTTTTTATAAAATTTAATAAATTATATGAAATAGGTTAGCAAATAATTTAATTTAATTTAATATAATATATATATATATATATATTTTAAATTTGGATCCAATTATTTGAGGTCTAAATTTCTTTTCGATAGATATAAATTTAAGATGGATCTATGTTTATTTTATTTTTATTTTTTATTTATATAAGTACATATAGTTTTTTAATTATTATTTATTTGATTTAAAATATTTTATTTTATAACAAACACCAATTTTTTTTAATTATTTTTGTATTCTCAAGAACATTGACAACATCTTCTCCATATTTTAGAGAGTGTCTTGCTATTTTAATGCAATAACACCTTAATACTTAATACTTAGATTTAATGATATTTTGAAAAAAATATTAAAAATAAATCTAATAAAAATATATGATGGCTATAATTCTTTAAATTCTTTATAGAAAGTATTTCTTATGCAGCCATAAGAGAATTATAAAAAGTATTTTTATGTTTCAATTATGTGACAATTTAAATAAGGGGCCTATGGTTATGACTATGCAGTGGAAAAATAAAATACAACACTTCTTGGTGAAATATCAACGAGGTTAAGAAATTGAAGCAATATTCAAAGTAATGTAGTCACCGTGTGTTCTCATAAGAGAATAGGTGCAAGATAAAATCCTAGGAAGAAAGGGAAAAATGCAAGTTGGCATGGGAGAAGGCCAAATGGTGATTAACAAGTTGAGCCTTGTGGCTAGTGAAATAAAACAAGAACACTATTTTTTTTCCAAAACTTTAAAATAAAATTGAAGAACAAAATATCAAAATGGAGAGACATGTTAGAAGCATATCTTCTAGCTTCCAAGATCTAGCATGTTGGGGGGTTACTTATTTAAAGAACTTGTTCAAATCCCTAGTGTTGGGAAACATGGTAAACATTATAACTTTTTCCTTAGCTTGTGGATTAAGAGATAAATAAAAATTTATTTGACAATGTAAGTATCAAAAGTAGAAATAAAAGATGTAATCTTCCAAAACAACAATATTAATGGGTCTAATTGATGGGCAATACATTTCAGCCACTACTAGAAGTAGACATTTTTGCAATTGTGATTGATATAGAGACTTCTAGTAAAATTGTCACGAACATAAATTCAACCCTTTAGTCTTAGATCACAAAGAAAGACCTTCCTTCTTTATTCAAAGACTTTAAATTAATTTCACTATGCAACACAATCTACAACATTATTTCCCAACTCACTACGAAAAGGTTAAAGCTTATTATCTCCAAATCTATTTCAAATCAACAATTTGTCTTCTTAGAGAACACGGAGATAACAAAACGTTGTGGGATTGGATCGAATCGAAGGACTACATTCTATCAAGACAAAAAAAAGATTTTGCTGATGATAATCAAGCTTGATCTTTCTATGGAACGTGACAAGATAAGATGGTTATTTCTTACACTAATTATGATTCATAAAGGATGTCGTATTCCTTTAGAATCTTTCAATGAGAAATTGAACTTATAGTGTAGGCTATAAGAACACTCGCTTAAGCAACAACTATTGCTTGTGTATGAAAAATCGAATTTTATCGTGGGTTACAATAACACTCAAGTTTCATCGACCCAATGAGCCTTTCATGGTTGGATGGAATGCAAATTAGAGTATAGGATAAAAATGGGAAGAATGTGTAGGTAGATTATTAGTTTTCCTATGGGTTATGTATGTGTGCAAACTTGAAAGGATATCCCTACTCTTTATAAAAGAAGGTTTATATGGGTTTATGCAAGCTTGGAGAGTCTGGTTGAAAATAACTAATGTTAAACACAACTTAATGACTTCAAGGGGAATCAACATAACCATAATTAACTAGCATGCAACTAAGTAAATGACAGACTTTAAAACATGACAAAATCACAAGTCAACTATTTACAAATGAAAAAATGTAAATATTGTGTACATTGGATAACTGGCTACATTACTATTTTTTGTGGCTTTGTGTCCTATATATCCATATGATCTTGGATTCAAAATTGTTTTATAGCTCCATGGCCTTTGTCCATCTATGTATGTCATTATCTAGTACACAAATTCACGCTACAAGAAGTAATAGGTACCAAAGGGTTGCCTCCTCCATGGCATTAATTTTATCAGCCAAGGGCATGCTTACATCTGACCATTCAAACGAAAGGGAGAATGAGCTCAAACAACTGCCTACAAAATGAAAGCAAACACCTCTATAGGAGCATGAGATCATTTAAGGTCACATCAAAAGATTCCTGATACTTTTAACAAGGCATATATTGATGATGGTATTTCATTCCAAATCAATACTTTCTCTATCAATCCACTATGCTAAATCTATACTTTTAATGATTTTATGGAGAAATGCATTAAAGACAAAATTTTACCATGCACACTTGAACACAAGGAAGAATGTAGCATGGATTTAACCATTGTACATTGATAAAAAACCTCCAAATAAGGTAAAAGAGACAAGGTTTCATTTTTGTGATGGTTGCTTGAGTACATTGTCAACTGTTAAAATGTCCTAGCACACCATGGATAATTTTAGCAGTTATATATAGCCCATTGGCTATATTAAGGGGGTTTTAAAAATCTAGTGGGCTATTTTCTTATATGGAAAGGGTTTTTTCCAGCTGAAATATATTCTCCCAATATTTTATTAGAAAAAAAATAAATATCCTCATGTATATTAATGAGGAAAATGAAAAAAAACTATTTTCATCCTAGCAAAATCTCCCTCCAATCTATCTTTCACCCCCAATTTCTAAATAAATTCTAGTGAAATCATTCATTTGCCCCCATTTTCCAGTAATGAAGGATCCCAAGGGTTATTTCGCCCCTCACTTTGGTTGTAACTCGGATAGATGGTTGCATTCGCATGTATTTTTAGTCAATTTCATGTGATACCTTCTTTGATACCTCGATAGTATTGGAGTGAAAATCAATAGTTATTTTGTTCTATTTAAATGATGCAGTGATTCATGGTTCACCCACATCGGATTGCGTTTGCAGGGTGAAGGTTTTGGGTGATGCGATTCCACTTTTCATTCTTAATTTTCTTGACATTTTAATCTTTGCATAAAATATCCATTGCCAAAAGTTCGGTTCTTGAAGGGGCATGCCGTAGATGCAATTTATGAGAGAATACAAAATGAATCATTATTTTTATCCAATAATTAATGTGGTATGCTTTTTATGCTTTTATCCATAATTACAATAGATTGTTATGATGTAAATTTACATTTTATCATGCTTTTTATCGTGGATGCTTTTTGAGGGCTGTTGAATTCTAGGGAACTCTTGGTACTTAGGGCTCATTTGGTGTTCTTAGGAGTATTGGTTCCATGAAAGTGTTATAGAGATCAAAAGATATGATTTAGTTTATGCCTTGTCATGTTTAAACTAGTGAATGACATTTATATGTTGTTAGTGGATGTGACTCTTGATGGAGAGACACCACATGGTTTTATTTATTCAAACTAAATTTGACCCAGTTGTTTAAAATGTGCTATTATTAGGATCTTGCTCTACAATTATTATTGGATCGAAGGTGTCAATGATAGTGCATATGTTGATATTTATGTATGCTATTGTTGATGTTTGGGATGTTTGTAATATAAATGAATGCACATTGATTATAATGGTAGGGCTACAGTCACAAATGGGCACTTCTTGTAGATTTGTCCAAAGCATTCTATTATATTATTTTATTTGTATTGAGAAGTTTGTGACTAGTAATTATTTTATTTGTATTTCTGAGTTCGTCAATTTTATTTGTGACCTAAAATTGTTGGTTTAGGTACTTGTTTTACGATATAATTTTTTTAAGGGCCATTCAAAAGTAAAATTATTTTCAGTGATTGTTTTGATTTGTAATTTCTATTATCATCCAGAAATGGATCTAGTTATGTGTGATAAATATATGATTTGGTTGGAACATTATACTTCATTTCCATCATGATTGTATATAATATGTACAGGGCATGTTTGACTTGAGATGTAGACATTATGTTATTTGATATCTAGTCTTTTGATATCATCATCAGGATTTTTTAGGTATTTCTTGTTTTTGGGGTAGCAGGGTTCGTTAAAAGTATGCCGAGTTGGTACTCGTTGGATGCAGAATTTAATTTCACATCCAACGAGCTCTCTTGGTCGAAATTTGAGTAAAATCACAGGAAGATATGTCGAAAATACGAACAAAAAAAGTAGTTTTTTTTATGATACCTATCCCCAAATTTATATTAAAATTTTGTTTAAGAGCTATATGGTATTTAAAATTTAATCAATTTCATTGCCTAACACATGATGACATGGAATTTGAATTATGGTTAAAAGGCCCATTTTGAGTTGAAATTTCCTCTAATGAATACTAGATCATGCTTTTATATCTTGGTAAAGAAGCAATAATTAAGAGCAATGAATGACCGATACTTACTTTTAATAATTACCTCGTTTTCCAAGTGATTAGGAAATTTATCTTTCTTGGGCGACTGATCCTTGCAAGTATGTGTATTTTCTATATTAATGAGATGGGGAAACATAATGAATTTTTGTAATGCTAAAATATTTTATCTGGACACCAAATTAAAATCTATTAATTTATGATTGGGCAAGATGGACTCAAATGGCCAACCTCCTGGTTTTAAGACAACCTCTTCCTCCTGCTTGTAAGATAACCTCTTGCTTCTTGTAATACATATGCTCTTCCATTGAGCTAACACCCTTTTGTTAGAAAATGAGACTTACATGTGTGATAAAGTAACCCTAGTGACTAAGGCTACAAAAGTCAAGGTTGGGTTGTTATTATCTTTTAGGATTTAGATAAATAAAACCATACAACCGTCTTAAAAGAGAAGTGAATGCCAATGTGAAGTGTTTTAGTATTATAATATAATACGTGTTATTTTGTTCCTCTACTTCTCATGGCTAGCTTATTCTTTAAACATTGACTAGGGTTTCATCATTTAGTGATCTAATACCTTTGTAAACCCTAACCTTCTTCCTATTTTTTTGCCTCACAAAGAGACTCAATGCATTCATCCATGTAACCCTAGTCTTCTTCTTCTATACACCACTTGGCCAGAATCCAGGGCTCTCCATATGCCACTTGACCCATCCAACTTGGTTTATAGTTCCATGTGGAAACATAGGGAAGACCCGATACAGGAATTCATTGTTCTGTTCGGGATACAGACGACTTGTTCTCCATTGTAAATGTGTTTCTACTAGTTGTGCCATTTCTAGATAGAAATATGTTTCAACCTAAAGGAAATTCTTCGGTAGTCTCTACAATATTGCAGGCCAAACTTAGTTTTGTTTTGAGACCATGTCAGCTGGCTAAGCAATGTAGGTGGCTTAGGGTTTTCTCATTACGTTCACCTAGCCTGGAAATGGCCCAAGCCTGAGTGGAGTTCTCAACATCCCTGTTAAACTTTCGACTTCGGATAGCTCATCGTCCTTCTCTCGGATGACAAGCATGTAAGCATGAGCTAATCTAGGGTTGAAAGTGTTTAAATACATGAATTTTAGATATGGATCTGTATATAGGGTATATATATATATTTTAAAAGTGTTTCACCATGGAATCCCAATTTTACACCATGGCTACGTCCACTTGGGAAAATATCTTATACTCACTAGGCAAGTATATATGAAATTGGGCATCATTAATCACGATAAACGGTTCACCAGCCTAATAATTCATTACATACAAGGGCTCCCAAGGAGAAAATGTCCCCGACAAGATTTGAACTCGGGTGGGGAACGTAATAACCAAATCTCCCAACCACCTGAGCTATGTCTAATGGACAGATATATGTGTTTGTGTGTGTGTGTATTCTAGATGGGTGTATCTGAAACTGGATTACAAACTTCTCCAAAAGGAGAGAATGCTGGTCTTGAATAGACTATTAGTTTTGGATCTGGTGAAACCACTGACTTTGTTGCTTGTGTACCTACGAATGTTCCCCATTAAATCTGGTGACTGTGAATTAATAATTATGTAATATCCGGGTTTGAACTATATCCCAGAAAAATGTGGATTGGAAGCATGGTTTGAATGTTTATAAATAAATTGCCTTCAGTGCATGAGAGTCCCTGTATCCACTAAATTCAGTATAATACAACACAATATACTTGGGATTCTATTATCTGCATAGATTGAAACAATAGTGAGACACACGGTTCCTTATATAACAATTGAGAATTGTCTATATCCTTCTAGTCTATAGGTGCCTTGTTCCATATTGAATCAATATGCAAATGATGGCTCCTTGATTTGCTATATTGTGAAATATATCCTTAATACATGTTATTTTAATACAAATTAGGTAGGAAAATTAACAATTAATGAGAAATTATCCCTCGATCTATTATGTATGGACAATTAATGAAATATTATCCATGGATCAATTATTTAAGTAATTTTTCATTGCCAAGTCTCATTTTAAGAGTTTATATGTTTTCAATGAAATTTTATATGAACAATTGACTTGGAGAAGTATATTATGAATGTATATAAGATTGGGTGAGGAATTATGGAGGTATATGATCCAATACTATTATTAGGTGATGAATGTATCTCTTTTATAGTTATGGAGTTATAGGATCTAGTATTATTATAGAAATGTTTCATTTTCATTGAAATTAATTCATTCCCTCATTTTTATTGGGTTCTTTTTTCCAATTTTTGAATTATTATTATTATATGCAAGCATTGATTAAGAGATGTATGTTGTGTTCTTGTTTTTTTTTAAATTGAAATTAGATAATTCAAGAGATTAGCATTGTGAGACCTAAGATTAAGTGAGCCTATCCTTTCCTTAAAGTTGATGCTCATCGGTTACTTGAAAATATTTTCAACATTATGAGTCTAAGATGAGAGATGGATGTTTTTAAAAGATCATAGACGTTGGGATATTTAAGCAAGCGTATACCTTCCTTGAAATTGATGCTCATTGGTTACTTAAGAGACTAGGATTTACCGTTACAAGTTGTCCCCAAAGACAATCAGTGTAATGGATTTCCTCCAACTACACTAAACAAAACTAGGAGGGAAGAATATTCATAAGGGTTTATTGAGAAAAAAAAAAGATCTACCTTGTGCTGTGTAAGCCAATGGAAGAGAGTACCACGGTTTTTTAATAGTTAGATGAACTAGCCAGCAGTTTGGTTAAGCCCTGAGATTTGTTGGGATGGGTTGAAAAATGTCTATGTATAGCTTGTTTCCTTTTCCCTAGTTGCCATATAGCTTGACTTGAATACTCTGGTGATATACCACTAGAGCTGGTAAAAACAAGGATTTCATTGGCATCCATACAAGTATAGTGAATGATATGAACCTTACATGTGTAAGAAGGGTATTTAGATAAGAAATTATTTTAACCATGTCCGAGCTATAAATATGATTGATTAATGATATTACATGTGACCATGAATAAATTGACAATGGTGCCAAGGTGGGGTATGCTTAATGGATGGGACCTTACACACCTGACATTGTTGAAATCCTTTTTGATGTATTCATGTTATAGAATGAGTTTGGTTATTTGGTTATGAGGTTATAATGAAAAAATTTGTGGTAGTTTATAATTTTATGCATTGTATTACATGAAGTTGTTGACCAAGTTGATATTTTGAAAAGTGGTTGCTTATTATTAATGTTTACTATAGTTGCAAACAACGAGTATTTTTTTGACTTAAATCTTCATTATAGAAGTGTAATTTTTTTAATTAAAACTTTATTATCCAAGGGTTAATGTATCATCAAAACTTCAGTGTTGAAAGCCAAAAT
The DNA here is from genome assembly GCA_001517045.1 of Pseudotsuga menziesii. Lineage (NCBI taxonomy): Eukaryota > Viridiplantae > Streptophyta > Pinopsida > Pinales > Pinaceae > Pseudotsuga > Pseudotsuga menziesii. The sequence goes on from LPNX010148984.1 coordinate 35,483, forward strand.
TTTAGACAAAACATTCTTTGACAGGTAGTATAAGAACCAAAAACATAAAAAAAAATTGTATGACGGGAAAAGATCAATACAAATTCCAATCTTGGACTGGTGACCACAATAGTACCTATTAACTTATGATTAAGAAAGACTAACTCAAACTGCCAACCTCCTGCTTGTAAGAAATATGCTCTTCTATTGAGATAACACCCTTTTGTTAGAAAATGATACTTACATGTGTAATAAAGTAACATTACTGATTTAGGATACAAATGTTAGGGTTGCGTTATTATTATGTTTTAGGATTTAGTCAAATAAACCTTGCAACCCTCTTAAAAGAGAAGTGAATGCCATTGCAATATTATGAAGTGTTTTAGTAATATAATATAATATTGTGTTATTTTGTTCCTCTATTTCTCATGGCTAGTTTATTCACTAAACCTTGAATAAGGTTTCATCATTTAGTGATCTAGTACCTTTGTAAATGCTAACCTTCTTCCTATTGTTTTTCCTCACAAAGAGACTCAATGCATTCGTCCTTGTAACCCTAACCTTCTTCATCCTATTGTTTTGCTTAGAAAGGAGGTTAGATAATGAAAAAGGAAAGGATAAGATAAGCAAGGCAACCGTGATGTATAAATTTATCTTCCATCCCATCACCATTCCATGGGATGATATTAAGGCCTAACAAACCTACCAACACAACCAACCTCTCTTCTCATGAATCACTCCAAAGGACCAAGAAGGCTTCGAAAAAATTAATGGATGATTTTATTCTACACAATGGCAATTTGATGGATGCCTGCCATGCCCTTATGATATATTTTCCATGGCCCTCATCTTTTTTCGATGGAGCATGCTAAAATGATCGAAATTAAATCACCATATAGTACATTTTAGATTAATATATCAAGGTTATAAGGATTTGTAGTATAAGCTTATAGTTCATGGGATCAACTACTTTAGGGTTCAAAGGATTTCTGACCTAAGTTTATAAGGGAAGGAATGATCAACATTTTTTATAAACAAGTTTCAAACATTGTGGTAGAATTGATTTTGATTTTTCATTGTAACAAGGAAATCACTACAAAGCAACATGGCCCTTTAAAAAATGTTGTAGTAAGTGTATTAAATATATATGCTAAATAAAAAATAATATTTATCAAAAAAATGAAATCACTAGAAAAAAAATTATAGATTTTTTTACAAATGATGTGGTCATCTCTTCTTTTCATGGACTTTTCATGAAAATAGATCATTATATTTCTCAATACTACTAGATTTTCCAAATATCTTTCTAAGATCTAGAGACCAAGGACCGTTTTGTACTCAAATTCTCTTCATTCTATGAGATCGAAAGACAATTCATACCTCGTTAAAAAATTACTTGGTTCTCTTCAAATTAACTCTTGTGGCTTATAATGACTAGAAATTCCTAGACCTCTTCCTCCAAAGTATGTACAACTTTCATTGATGACTTATTAAAGGCGATTTCCCCAATCCAACATGTGCTATATTGATTGTATCTTAATTACAACCCTAGTGAGAAAAGGCCCCATGGCCAACTTCCAAGCTTACATGATAGCTTCGAGGTGTCATATATCGTCCCAATTATTCCCATGGATGGAAACCCATTACACATTTATTTGTGGCATTATTGTTAAAAGTTTATCCAAAGCAACAAGTCATAACCAAAGACCCTCCTCTTTAAGCTTCTTCATTATTCCCCATTACGTGATGTTGGTGCTTTACAATGTTTTTTTCATTTTCCTTATTTTAGGCTCTCCAAAGGAACAAGTCTCAACCAAGGAACTGCCTTCAAGGCTCCCTATCTCAATGGATTGGCACTTTCTAGTGCTTTTAACACTTTAATTCTTTTAGGTTCTTTTTCTATTTTTTAGAGATTCCTTGGGGATGTATTTTTTCCTCCCCTCATCATATTTTCCTATTGTATTCATTTTACAATTCCATGCATCAATTTAATCTTTACTGGACATTTATATTTAAATTAAATTAAATCAAGTATTATACACAAAATATTATATATACCCCTGAGGAACATTTAATTATCACTAAATCATTTTTTCCTATGATTATTTTTTAAGGATTCATGACATGCATGGCTACTGAAATCCTCTTTCTATTTTTTTCCCATCAATAGATTGACCTCCATAATCGTGTTGATCTAGTCCCCTTGACAATCATAATTAAGCATAGTTACCGTATTCAGCCCTAGGATTAACCGCACCTGAATCATATTCTTCATGATCATATTATTGGATTCTTCATCAGATTCTTCCACCTCATTTTTACTAATCTAAATTTGTTTACGTAGGATAAATGTAGGATAATTAAGGTTCATTAGGTTTAGGTTTATGAATCCCCATTTCCTAATTTTGGGATGAGTTCCACGCCCATATCGGATTCTTCAATCGATTCTGATCGCAACCACGATTTGTGTAACCTTATAATTAACCAATCAACTACCACTTAGGATATCATTACCTTTGCACCTTCACCCAACATGAGACTTATCAGAGCTAGCGTAAAGTGAAACAACACTCCCCCTAGTGGCACTCATGGCACCTAAATTAACTACTTATAGGTTTGAACTTGCAACTTTCCATAGTCTAATTTCCTACTATTTTTGCTATAGATTGTAAGTCTACTTAATGGGACACCAAATCACATTAATTATTGTTGGAAGACATAGAAGCTCGTTATATTCTAAAAATATGATTTTCAAATTTTCAAAAACTTCAAATTAAATTTCAATTTCAATTTAAATTTCAAGCAAAAATTCTAAAATTAAAATATTTATAAAAGAAATCATAAACTACTATAAAGTTATAAAGTAAAAAATATTTTGATTAGAAAGAGAAAAATGTAATGTAAGAAAGGGTAGATAATACATTACTTGTCAATAATACATTACTTTTTAATAATGCGTTTTTGGTATCTTGTAACAACTATTGTGACAATGATCAAAGTTCAAATCTTAGTGGGCATGCTCTTTCCATACATGGGATTTGTCAATTTTTGTTATTTAATTATATTAAATATCATTAAATAATATTCAAGAAAATTATTGTGTGGTGTTGGCAAGGTAAAAATTGAGTATAACCCAAGTGTTTGTGGGATGGAGTGTAATCCTCCCCACCCAAGTTCTATTCCCCTAAGTGACATGTTGAGTTATAATGAGTGTATTGTTGTAATGGCTTTAAGCCCTATTGTCAACTTGGCATTGTGCCCTAAAGAATATATTGTTTACCCTGAGTACCATCCTTGAAATGAGGGCGAGGATGTCAGATGCCCCAATTTGAAAAAACAATTTAATGTTATTTGAGGAATATTGTGTTATATTTTATGCTAAGTTTGTAATTGATGACCAAGTGGGGTCAAGAATAATTAATGTAACAACTATTGTGACAATGATCATCCATGGAACTTAATGGAACTAGTTTTTTTTCTAAACTTGCTTGCTCTAAATAGTATTGTATTGGTTTTCTTAGAATACATGCAGAATATCAAAGGTAGCTTAATGAAATACTCTAATTTCAATTTTTCTTTTAGTTTCTTCTAACTAATTTCGTTGATTTTCTTAACATGTAGGAAGGTGATCCAATTTAGGCATACATAAAAAAGAGGCTCGCTGATGTTGAATTTTGATCCTAAAAAAATCCGCAAGTCCGTTGAGAATCACGTCTGTCTACATTGGAAAGCTCATTTGATAGCCCCTCTTCGGGTAGTAAAGAAACAATATTAAAGGGTATTGTTTATTCCAGCGAATCTCCAGTTTAGATATTCAATGATAGGTTTATTGGAACCATCAAAAAGATATTGTGGATCATGTATGTCTACATTGGAAAGCTCATTTGATAGCCCCTCTTCGGGTAGTAAAGAAACAATCTTAAAGGGTATTGTTTATTCCAGCGAATCTCCAATTTAGATATTCGATGGTAGGTTCATTGGAACCATCAAAAATATATTGTGGCTATGAAAAAATGTATAATCCGAGATTGATTCGTTTGGAAGAGAGCCAAGGGGGAAGAATTCAACAGTTTAGGGGAAGAGCGAAGTACGCCAATCTATGGTATGTTTATGATAATTTTTTTATTTGCCAAGGTTGCCCATAGATTTCATGTTGACGAAAGCATATTCAATGAATTTCACTTTGGGTCAAGTCTTCACCAGCCCTCACTTTTTGGATAGATTTTTGAAAAAAAATAGCATTCAATATATTATTTTCTTTCTTTTTATGAGAGAAAATGTTTATATATCTAAAAATTGATTGAAATGAATATATAAGCCATTATTTTTACTGGTTTCTATTTATTTATTTTTACTCTGCACGAGTTTATCTTTATTTGGGCGAGTAATGTGTGCCACTATTTTGACTGGTTTCTATTTATTTATTTTTACTCTGCGCGAGTTTATCTTTATTTGGGAGAGTAATATGAGAGAGGAGAGACACTTTATATTATAAATCAATGTGTAAAACGCAATGCATAAAGAAGTCTCATAAGAGATGCAATGGTTAGACGAATAATAAAACTGAATCGAACCAGATTGGGTTCTAAGTATAAAAGCCAGTGCTCTTATATATAAATTTTTCATATACATAACCGAATAAAACTGAATCGAAACAGACTTTAAAAAAAGGTTTTAAGCATAAAAGCAAGTGCTCTTATATATATTTTCCATATACATAACCGGTTGGTTATTGTCTATAGGCTCTTTGATAAGTGATAATCATCAACAGGAATTATTAGCTGCCCACTCCCTTTATTAAATAGATAGGGGAAAGGTATAGGAACAATGAGGCGACAGGAAACTCAACTAATGAAATGCTAGCTTCCGGTCTTTAGAACAAATGAATAAAACAGTCCATTCCCCATGACAAAGGTATTCGTTAAGTGGTAAATTTGAGAGCGTAAGGGTGGCCTTCGGAGATTTTCATTGTAAAAAATCTTTATATATTTTAAATTAAATAAAAAGAGTTTAGTTTTTAAATGTGTTTAGTGATTAATTTTTTATCTATTTTTAAATACAATTTAGATAAAAATATATTTTATTTATTCATTTTATTTTTACAATTTTTTTTTACTTTTAAAATATTATTATTTTATTAATAAAATTTTATGGGTTTTTATTACTTTTAAAAATATTATAATTTTATTTTAAAAGTTTTTTATTACATTTTAAAAAACATTATTTAAGATAATGTAATACAACATTAATTTATGTAATATTTTTTTATAGATTATATTTCCTTGTAAATTTGTTTAATGATAACATTTTAATTTTATTTATATTAGTCATAATAATTTTAACTAATAATTATAAGATGTTATTATTAATTTTTCATTTTTTTAATTAGAAATAGTACACAATTGTTTTTAAACTTATTATTTAGTAAACATAAAGTTAATGTAAATATAACTATTATAGTTGTGTAAAAATTGTATTTACTGAAAACATAATTTATGAATAAATTAAAAGATGATATAAACCATGGAAACTAAATTTTTGATTCTCATAATTTATAGAAGATAAAAGATAAAACCTAATTTTTATCTCACAAAAAACAAAAAAACATAAACTTAAAAATAAATTATTGTTTTTCATTGTGGTCTACGTTTCTTAAAAAATATCATAATTTTAAAAAATAAAAATTAATAATTTAATAAATATTATAAATCATTGTTTTCATATATATATATATATATACTAAGAGTGAATGAATGAGAATAATATTATGATTTTAATTTATTATACATAATATAGTGAATTATTGAACTTTGATTATGGATTAAAAAAAGATTAAAATGGCTAGTTTTATATACACTTTCATTATGATAATAATAATATTATCTTAAAATTAATGATACTTAAAAAAAATCTAAAAATATGTCTTAATAACTATAATAAGATTTGTTTGTTAAGAAATAAATTTCTTAATTTTTATTAATAGTAAAATTTCTAAAATAATTGTTTTTATAAGATAATTATTTTATATATACATTTATGAATGACAATTGGTATTAGCATTAAACCTTAAATAGCATCCATAGTAAACTTCCTAAAAATATAAAGTCATTTTAGCCATTTGTTACTTTATGGTGGTAGCGAAACACGATGCAAAGAAGGAAGCAAAAATTGGTGTAAATTTGGAAGCTAAACTTGACACATATTTGGAAGTAAAACGTGGTGCAAAATGGGATGCTAAAGTGGCGGCACAAATGGATGCAATATTGGATGCAAATATGGTGCGAATTGGGATGTCATTTAGGAAGCGAAAGTAGACGATCTCTAGGAAGCAAAATGGGATGTTATTTAGGAAGCAAACTTCGACGTTGTTTAGGAAGCAAAGTTGGGCGTTATTCTGGAAGCAAAAAAAATAGACGCTATTTTGGACGTCATAAATGATGTTATCTAGGATGCAAAAAAAGACGTTTTTTGAGACACTTTAAGTTTTGTCCTTGACACATCCCATTTAGCGTCTAGTTTGACCACTCAATGTAAAAAAAAATCCACTAAAAAGGGACACTAAATGGGATGCTAATTCCAGGATTTGTTGTAGTGTTGGCTTGGATTTTTGTAATGTTAGTGTGATCTCTCTAAATAGAATTTTTTTGTGTGATTAAGGCGACGCCTCTCACAACGAAGTATCACAGGGCAGCCACTTCCATCTTGAAACTGAAGATAGATACTGCATTTGCTTGTCATTTTTGGCCTTTTGAAAATGTTGCACTTGCTCTACTTACCATAGAATTAATGTTAATTCAGTAATTTCACATAATGTCGTCCTCCTGAATTTCACAATGACGTTTCATAGAGGTCATATTAGCATTTAATATGGCAACAATATTTGTGTACAACTCTTGAAAAGTAAAAAAAAATATTTTCTTAGTTGGTGAAAGCCAATTGTTCATTTTCTCTATAAATCACATATTTGTTACAAAATAATATAAGATAGATTATTCTCTTTGAAACAAAATATATTATATATTTCTTCAAAGTAAACCAAATACATATGTAACTTACTCAATATTTATATAACTATACAACTCCTCACACGTAAAAAAACAAACTTCTTTTCTTAGTTGGTGAAAGCCAATTCTTCAATTTCTCTTTAAATCACATGTTTGTTACAAAATAGTATAAGATAGATTATTCTATTTCAAACAAAATATATTATATATAGCTTCAAATTAAACCAAATACATATATAACTTACTCAATGTTTATATAACTACAAACACAATAAAATTGCAAGTGTTTCATTTAGTTATGTTTTAAGTGTTTTTTTAATTTTGTCTTTGTTTATGTTTGAACTGCGAGCTTTTATACAGTTTTACACTATGTATATTTTAACTCTATACATACAAATTTACACATTATCATTTGTATTCTATGCCATAAATCAACTTGCTAGATCATAATTTTGAAAAATAATTTCCTTCATTTTAAATATACAGAAGTTCTTTTTGGTGTCTCATTTCCCCTGTTTTGGGGGTATGCTAGTATTTAGCTCCTACGTTACAAATACAGAGCTTTTAGTATCTGCTTTCTTTTCTTTCGCTTTGGTCATTTCCACCCGTTACATCAATCTTTCCGTGGGGATCATCAGGGTTCCATAATTTTTAACCTGCAAAGGGATATTTTTGTCTCTCTGGAAAGGGATATTTTCGTCTCATCTACTGCCACTGTCAGGTGAGTTTTCATATTCATCCATTATTTTTCCTATCAAAATTCTGATCCAATTTGTGGCTTGTGTTTTCCTGGGTACGAGTTTATTCATTATTCTGGTCAACATAGATTTGTTAAGTTTTCTTTTAGGGCTTGTGATATTTTCTCAATTCACTACCTTTTTGGCGAGGGTTTGAGCGATTTGGGCAAGCACTCTTTCTTCCATGATTATTTTTATGTAGAGAAATTAAATCTCTATGTTTAAATCAAGGTTTCTATAATTTTTGGTCAGACATTTTCTTGGGTATGGGTTTATTCATTATTCTCGTCAATATAGATTTGTCAAATTTTCTGTGAAGGTTTGTGATATTTTCTCAACTCACTACTTTTTCGGCCAAGGTTTGAGCGATCTGCACAAGACCTCTTTCTTCTATGGTTATTTTTTATATATAGATATTAAATCTCTATGTTTAAATCAGGTTTTCTGCAATTTTTGGTCAGATGCTTGCAAGAACTTTAGCTATTTTAATATTCTTCACGCTTTTTACCTCGCTTTTTACCTCAATTTACTAGACTTTTTTCCTCTACTTTCATGTTTGTTTTTTTACATATTGTTTTCTTCACTTAAAATAAATCACGGTAAGTTTGCCACTATGGATACTATTTTTTAAGAACTTTATTACGAGAACACGTGAAGTAGAGGCAAAGGAATGTGAGGGAGCAATAACCAGGGTAGCAGTTGGGGTTATTCAGTAGCTAGAGCTAGCTCTAGTTTCTTTTGTTTACCCAGTCAATTAAGCAGAATATTTAGACCCACATCCCACAGCACCCCTTCCAACAGCTTGATAGCCAGATAAAAAAACCAATACCGAGACCCAGTTGAAGAAGCACAAATGCCGATGCTTCTGGGCTTGATGGGCTTGTAAGTCTTGTGGTGGGTAGGTCCACCACAATTGGATACTGTTGGGTCAACAATTGGATTTGGAACAACATCTGCACGGTTCAGCATATGGATCTCCAACTGGCTATGGAACTATAACGGGTACTAACACTGGAAAATCTCCTGCACCAAACTCATGTAGTAAATGTTTAGTCCCGCAGTTGATGGATATGGATAATGCAGTGCTCCTATTGAATTGATTTTTCTTACAAATCTTGTCTATGTGATATTTATTAATACATCCTATTTTCAACAATAAACTTTCATTATTCCTAGTTAAGAAAAACTAAGTTAGAGGTACTGTCTATTTTAGAATTTCAAATTCAGTTCTTTTGTGATTGGTTTTTGCTTTTCAGTCTGGAGTAGCAAAGCAAAGCATGAGGGTCTCTCTTGTCTTTGCGTGAGAAAAATAAAGCCTTAAATTATAAAGTGAGTTCTGATTTTTTTAAATTATGATTATTTTAGATGTTTATAATCTGCACACAATGCAAATATAGATAACACAGGCAAAGACAAAGGGATGGTTCTGGCAAGTGCTTTGAACATAAATTTTATGGAATTGTAACTTACATCTTTTTTGTTATCAATCTATTCATCTACTTGTAACCCCTTGTATCCATAAAGTATTCTTGTAACCCCTTGTATCCACAAAGTACTCTTGCATTCGAGTTTTCAAGGTATGATGAGTGTATATGTGTGCACTAGAAAGTCCTTATTGGGTCTTCTTAAATCAATGGAAATCCAAATAATCCAAACCAATAGCACGTTTCTTGCTAATTTTGCACAAACATATTCACATTCTAAAAGATGAAATCAAAATCCAACAAATCTCCCTTTAACTGTTCCACTGAGAATGAATTCAAAAAAGTTGATGCATGCAAAGTAGAGTATAAAATATCTTAAAAGATTTATGATGCTTGTTTGCTTGTGTTGCAACTTCCAAGTCGAACAACTACAACAAATTGACATCTTTACAATCTGCACCAAGTGGATATCACAAGTTTATGTTAACATAATAGGATGTCTAATTCCTTTTTATCTGGTCTAAATATCGCCTATTTTCATTCAGTACACTTTGCAAGCATTTAATTTAACCGTCGATATGTTCATACCATGGAAGTATTTTTTTATCAACATTGTAATTGTCACAGGTGGTTGAGATGGTTTGAGCTTACACCATTATTTCACTCTCTTTGGAATGTTTGAATTTGTAATAGTAGTATTCTAGGTGTATAACAAAATCTGGTATTCATAGAGTGTCAATGTAAATTGGGATGTCCACTTATTTTGGGAGTTACCATCTGATATTATGCATTTTTTTCAGGAATCAAGTGGCAGAACAGGACGACAGACAGGAATATAAATGAAATCATAATTCCTGAAAGAGATCAAGGTGAATGTTCAGATGCAACAGTTGAGATGCAACCGCTAAGATGTTAAAACGCTAGATTCACATACTTACACTTTAAGAGTCGACGATTCACAAACTTACACTTTAAAAGTCAACAAGTGTGTAAGTATTTTTATTTCCTGGTCATCAATGCTTTATGCTTTTAATTTTATTTGGAGTTAAAATGGATGAGGTCACAATAATTCTGAATTTGTTAGGCTCCAATTACTTATATTCCGTTACAATTTTTATGATAGCATTCAAAAAAGAAAAGCACAAAGTGGCAAGAACATTACAATATTATATTTTTGTACTTATTTATTTTTATCTTACTTCAAGGTGTCCATCGCATGATATCATTTCATTTGCTCTATTGCTGATAAATACAACATCTTTTTATTTTTTAAAATGTTGTTCTTTCAAATCTGACATGGATTGTATAATTCCTTTTTAAAATTTCTTTCTAGTCGTCATCAATTGATTTTCAAGGTTTAATGCCTCTGAAATTATGTTGCACCTGCGATCTATCTATCCTGAATCCCAATGTAAAATTTTGATCCTTCTCATGGCGAGATTCAAGTTTGCTATCGGATGTTCAACATGTGGGTCAGGGTTATTCTAAAGATAACAGATGTTTGTCCCCTAGGTTGGATTTTATTGTAAAACTAGTTAGCAATATTTTATATCTGGACACTAGAAGAAGAGAACCGAATGTTATTCTCTCTCAATTTCTTTTGTTTGGACCATAGTCACTAGACTTGGAATCATCAATAAATTGATAGGGCAAAAGAATCAAAGTTCTGAATTGGATCAGGAAAAAATCAGCAAATATAAAATAAATATATACAGATATTTTGAATTAAAAGCACTTTTCATTGATATTTGAAATAGCCATGTCCATATATTACAAGATTTCAATAGATCTTCAAAATTTCACAATGAATAGGTATCATCTATAATATGATGATAATCTTGATTCTCATCCGTAAGGTGATTCAAGAATCCAGATAAAAATCTTTCTAATTTAACCCTTCCCAGGTAGCCTCCTTGTGGATGATTTGGTCACTGTCCCTTCACACCAACAAGTAGAAAACACCTCCATCAAGCAAAAGAATGAGAAAAAACAGTGAAAATTGGGTTTAAAACATTTTCCTTGGTGCACACTTCCATAAATTGCTAATCAATGGTTAAGTCATGAGTTTGACTTGTGCTGACTGAGTCAACTTGGTCAACCCAAGTCAAAATCAAAAATTTTGAATTGGATCTTTCGACTACATAGTCCAATTTAAATAAAAAAATTGCAATTTGACTCACGATTCCTATGACTTCAGTTTGGACTCTTTGAAGCTACATTGCAGGGGAGCCCTGGCCTCTCACACTTTGTTCTCGAAGCATGCTTGGAGAGGAAGTGTTCTGGAAATTCCCTTAGGAGTATGCTCTCAGGGTCTTTGAGGTGCTTCTGGGGTGCTCCCTGAATGATAACATAACATTCTTAATGTATACGGGTAGAAAGGGAAAATCCTTAAATTTTTTATATTATTATTAATTGTTTTAGGATGTTTGAGATGGGTTCCAACCTCATCAGACCTCATTTCAAGAAAGTAGTATCCCATCTAAAAATTTAAATTCAACAAAAATAGCAGTTTTCAGCACTCCAGCAGACAGAACTGCATCGAACCAAAGAGAAGTCCACTAAACCATCAAAACAAACTAAATGCCACTATGCTTTTTGCCACTTGTCATCTTACTTAAGGAGCGGTGACCTCCACAAATATAGGAACCAAGGAATCTCTAGATTTTCCTTTGAAGGACTTGCTACTAACATCATGCACTCAAAACGATGGTTAAGCAAGAGCCAAAGTTATATTATTTCTTGTAGAACATCTGAAATATTGTGATTGGGATCTTGGAAAGGATAATAGCATGTTTTCCCTGCCATCTCATGTTTTGGATCTAATTTTACATGAATACAATACAACTTGTGAAATTGCTATTGACAATGGTCTTATTAGTGTTTTGTTGGATATCTTGTCTAGTTTTTATCTGGATCCATCAAAAAGCGACAACCTTCCAAATTTTAAGTATGTGATCCCCATGCTACTAGTTGTTGATAATTTTCTATAGTTGAAGGAAAATTTTGTTTCTAATATTATGATATTTAAATAGTCCAAGAAAAAAGATGGTGATGTTGAGAATACTGATAATTTGGAGTCTAATCATCAAAATCGTACAAAGCACATGTTGGTTGTGGCTGAAGGGTACATAACTATTGAAGAGTAGAAAAAAACTATTAACATAGTGTATGATTTCACTAAGATGAATCTTACCTCAACTATTGTACAAGATATTCTCCAACTGTGTGCAAGGATAAAAAGGGTGCATGCCACAACATTGTGTTTCCTTGAAAGAGGTGGATTGGTTTCTTTGCTCATCTTTCCTACTAGTTGCTTATTTCCAAGGTTTAACAGTGTTGCATCAACTATTGTTTGTCACATTCTTGAGGATCCTCATACGCTTCAGGAAACTATGGAGTCAGAAATTTGACAAGATATTGTAGTTGCTTTAAATCAAAATATAAGTGGAAGGTTAAGTCCTCATACTTTTATCTCAAATTTAGCTCTTGGTATCTCAAACTTAGCTTGGTTGAGTTGAAGGTGATTTTTTGTTTGATCCATTTCATGTGATGCCTATTGAAAAATGTTTTGGGGGAAATCTATGATAGGTAAGTAATACCTCTATCTATAATGTTATAGGAATGACTGATGATTGTGGAACGACATTTCAACATTGAATTCTCATTAGACCATATACCCCATTTAGATCATTTTTTTGTTGAGTAATATGTAATTTTTAAAATTTCTAGTTATTGAACATCTACTAGATTATAAATTGTTTTTCTTGGATTCAAACCTTAGAATTCATAGTTTGAGGACATATATAATGTAATGTGTCTATGATTGTAGAGAATGATAGGGTTGTAGTAGAGAGTAATATTGAAAGTACTTCAGATCCGTCCCATTTGGATTATATTTACTGAACACTTCAAAGTGGACGACCAATAAATCGTTTCAATAATTGGGTTGATGATAGTCAACAACTTAGAGGAATGAGTGGCACTACAATAGAATTAGGAATTGAGGATAATTTTGTTTCTCACTTATAGAGGGCTCAACTAGTTGGTGACACTCGATCAGATTAGGCCCATGAGACCACCAAATCATAGGAAAAAGGTGATGCTAGTACCTCACAAGCTATAGATGTTGGTACTGTAATGATAGAAACTTTACAATCATAGAAAAATGATATACAGAGAACCAAGGAACGTAATCAATCCCATGTTGAAGATAATACAATCTATCATCCTTCGTCGACCATTAGATACTCAACATTGTGAATTGATCCTTTTTACCATTATAGAGGACTCTGTAAGTTAGGTTCCCAAATTCTTAAAGGGTACTAACTCAATGGAAGAGCACCTACCTTACAAGTAGGAGGTTGGTGGTTCGATTCCTCCATGCCCTAATGATATTATAATATCGGTTAAAAACAACTAAATTAGTAAGCAAAAAATAAGAGATAGATTACCAAACAAAATGACCAAAACTCGTATATAAAATTACTAGAAACGACTAAATTAGTGACCAAAACATGAGAGATGCAAAACTAGGCATTAAAAAGGATGCAACACGTGGCACTAATGATGAAGCCAAACATGGAGTTGATATGGTAGCAAAATAAGACGTTACTTTGGATGCAAAACATGGCACTACATAGGAAGAAAAATATGGTGCAACAATAGAAGAAATATTTGGCGTCATTTTGGTAGAAAAACACGATGCAAAAAAGGAAGCAAAAATTGGTGCAAATTTGGAAGCGAAAATTGACACATATTTGGAAGTAAAACATGGTGCAAAATGGGATACTAAAGTGGTAGCAAAAATGGATGCAATATTGTATGCTAACATGGTGCTATTAAGGATGCAAATATGGTGCTAACGGGGGTGTCATTTAAGAAGCAAAAGAAGACACGCTAGGAAGCAAAATAGGACGTTATTTAGGAAGCAAACCTCGACGTTGTTTAGGAAGCAAAGTTGGACGCTATTCTGGAAGCAAAACTCGACGTTGTTTAGGAAGCAAAGTTGGACACTATTCTGGAAGCAAAAAAAGAGACGCTATTTTGGGCGCCATAAAGGATGCTATTTAGGAAGCAAAAAAGGATGTTTTTTGAGACACTTTAAGTTTTGTCCATGACGCGTCCCATTTAGCGTCCAATTTGACCACTCAATGTAAAAAAAAAGTAAACTAAAAAGGGACGCTAAATGGGACGCTAATTCCAGGATTTGTTGTAGTGTTCTGGGATCTGATCCAATCCTCCAAGGGTTTGTTTTTAGTGTACTTATGTTTAATGATCCGGATCCAAATGTCATCGCCTTTAATGAGCAGCCACATATTCTTCATCCTTAGTGAGATCCCGAACCATTCCAAGTTCTTTATATCCCAACCACCGCATTCAATTGGAGTTGAAACAACTTCCCAGCTAGCCAAATGATATTTCTGATGCCCATCGGAGTTCCCCCACAGGAAGGAAAATATAGCTTTCCTCAACATATTCAAAATAGATTTTGGACATATGGCTAGGGAAAACCAATACACAACAAGTTCGGTGAGAACCAATCTAATAAGGACAAATCTACCACCAAGAGATAGTAACCAGTATGACTGCTTCTTAATCTTATTTTCAAACATTTCCACCATCCATTTCCAATCAGATGATCGATACCCCAAGGGTTTAAGGTGGTATCCCAAGTGTTTGAAACTAGTTTGGATAGGATCCATGCTGTAGGGGAGGAACTCGGCAATTTGGTTGCGAGTATCTTCATCTACATCTTGATAAAGAAAGGAAGACTTTTCCATACTAACAACCATACCTGTAGCTGAAAAAAATAGGTCTAGGGCTTCTTTATATGCTTTCCATTCACTAATAGTAGCAATACCAAATAAGAGGACATCGTCAACAAATAACATGTGAGTAATAGACAAATCAAGAGAGTACTGGAATCCTTTGATGTGCCCTTTTCGTTGAGCATCCAATATAATCCTTCTGAGACTTTCAATAATCAGGATGAATAGTAAGGGATATAAGGGACAACCTTGATGAACTCCCTTTGTGGCTGAGAAAAATTCAGATGGTGTCCCATTGACTAAGACTGCAAAACAAGCATTAGTAACAGAACCCATAATACAATTCACACCAATCATAGGTATGTCGATCTGGAGAAGCAGAAGTCTCAGAAAAGTCCAATTAACCCTATCAAAGGCTTTGACCAAGTCAATTTTTAACACCATAACATTAGAATTCTTGGTTTTAATAGAGTGCAATATTTCCTGGGTTATGCCAATAGGTTCTGTAATTTTCCTATCCTTCAAAAAAAAAATTGATGGGATGATATAGTCCTGTTTAGTAATGGTTTCAGGCGAAGTGCTGCAATCTTGGAGATGACCTTGTAAACAAGGTTGCATAACGAGATAGGGAGAAAACAAGTAAAGGTAGATTGATTTTCACACTTAGCTATCAGAGTCAAGAAGGTTGAGTTTAGATATCCAGGAACTTTCCCTTATGTTCTAGCTTGTTCAGCTACCAAGATTAGTTCCTCCCGAACAAGCTCAAAAAAAGCCAAGAAGAATTCAACCGACCATCCATCAGGGCCAGGGATTTTATCTTTCTTGAAGCCATTACGAATAACTTCCACTTCCTGAATAGATATAGGCTCCAGGAATCGGTCTACATCCTCTTTCTCGGTCAGAGTAGGGAATAGCTTAATCACCTTCAGTTGGTCAGTAATATTTGAAGTTCTATCATCCTTAAAAAGATCACAGAAATGTTGTTTCCCAAGCTGTTTTAGGGGTTCATCCTCTGAGACCAAGTAACCATTCTTATCAGTTAAAGACCATATAGCTTTGGAATTTCTTCATGCAGATGCATAGGTATGAAAAACTTAGTGTTTGTATCCCCCTCATTTATCCAGAGCACTCTGCTCCTAAGTCTCAGCGAAGTGATCTCATGAGCCTAATAGTTACCTTTCCTATCTTCTAAAATTTTGAGCTTATCTGAATTCACTACTGACAATAGACCAGAGTTCATGTGATAAGATGTCAAATATCTCATCATTTATTTCTAATATCATTTGTTTTATTTCACCTTTTTTCTTCCTTTCCTAGCTTTTAGCCGTACTCTTGAGTCTACCCAATTTAAGGGAGAAAGATTCCAAATGATTTAGAGGACCTGAGGTTAGAGGAGCCTTCTAGGATGTAGTAACCAGAGGAGAGAAGTCCTCTTCCAAGATCCAAGCTCTATTAAATTTAAAGGGATAACACTGAGAAGAAAGTCTTGAACCCCATTCCAGACAGATAGGGTAATGGTCAAAGACATCTGAAGGAGTAGCCCATGATCTATAGCAGGAAAGGCTAGGCAGGAGATAGTCAGATAATAAGAACCGGTCAAGTATTTTGCTAATTCCTGCATCCCTCAAACAACCATTCCTCCAAGTAGGGCCAGGATAGTTCATTGAGAGATCAGCCAGATTGTTACTTGTAATAAGCTAGGATAAGTAAGAAGCGAAGGGATATGACCTTGCTTCTATACCCCAAAATTTAGAAGAGGATATTGTGAAATTTAGATCACTATCGAGGAGTAAGTTTGGTAAGGATAGCAAACCACCCACCAAATTTTTATCCCAAAAAATAGTTCTTTGGGCATAAGGCTTGTAGTAGTTGATAATGGAGAGGATCTCAGATATCCCCTTAATGCTAGCTCTGAGCACAATACCATCAATTGAGGAAAAATCCTTGCTTCGAACCAGGGGAGGGTTCCACCCTGCAAGGAGGCCTCTAGAAAGTCCTGCAACATCTAATGCACAGAACTCCCACCTAGGATTTATTTTTGAAAACAAAAAGAGAGACTGAGAATAATTGCACATAGTTTCTTGAAGTAAGATCATGTCCGAATTAAGATCTGAGAATAGTGAGCCAAGGTCTTTTTGTTTGGAAAGACCTCCAAAACGCTGAATATTCATGGATAATATTTTCATGGGGAACCAGACTCTTCAGGTGTGCTTGCTCTAAGTACCTATGGTGTGGAGGGAGAAGAATGAGTTTGTCTAGCTGCATTCTTTAACCATGAAGAGAGAAGGGTATAGTGTCCCAAATTGCCCAAGTCGTCGGAAGAAGGATTCTTAGCCTTACGGATGGTCACATTTTTTAAACAAATGGAGTCCAAAGGGAGCGTGGAAGGATAAATAGGAGATTTGTCAGAGAAGATCGAGAGGGAGTTTAGAAGAGTGGGATCCATGAAAGCAGGCTCTTCTCTGGGACTAGAAGGTAAGGTGTTCACAGGTGAGGTAGAAGTACCTGGTGAGAGAGAGAGAGAGGGGAAGCAGAGGAAGTTGGGAGAAAGGGATAATGTTCCATAGTAAAGGGGGAGGCCCCTCGTCTGGAGGACCATCAGAAGAAGTGTGGATCTCCAGGGTTGAGTGCTTCATGTAATTATCTGAAGTCACAAGGTGAGAGTGACGAGCACATACTTCAATGTCTTCAATAAACATTAGTTCACCTTTGGATAGTCCTTCATAAGGTGTTGGCGAGGAAGAGACATAAATATCCTCAGGAGAGTGAACCAAGGGTACTATAAGGGGTTGACTGTCATCGAGGGAGGGGGAGACAGGATCAGGACTAAGATAAGAACCCCTCTTAACTGGACGACCCTTGTGGAGAAGAGCACAGGAATTGTGCAGATGCCCAGTCTCATGGCAGAAGTTTCACCTGAAGGGAAGGTTCAAGTAATCAAGCCTCTGAGTAATAACATGATCACCATAGACAATCTCAATCTTAGGAAGTAAACCATTAGATATATCAAGTTCAACCAGGACCTTAGTAGTTCACTTGTCAAATAACAAGTGAAATTCCTTTTCAAGGGAGACAAAGCAGCCAATCGAGTTCGCCAAGCCTGTGAGAATATATTTATTCCATAGAGGGAAGGGTAGTGTAGGGAGGAGAACCCAGAAGTTTCGAATAGTGACCCTTTCTGTAAGTGGATCGAAATCAATATGCCAGTGGTTCAAGACAAAGGAACCCTTCTGGATAGTCCAAATATTCCCTAAGATGCGAGTGGCATCAATCTCTTCCATAAATACAAAAAGCAGCCAATTATTAGCTAAAATATTGACAATGGGAACATAGTGAATGATAGGTTTCCAATGAATGGTCTCCCACTAGACCCATTCTTCCTTCGTCAAGGAGAAGTAATCCTATCTTCCAATAAGGGCTCTGTGACAAACTGTTTCAACCTTGTCCATGTAAACATCATGACCCAATACAAACGAGCACTTTAGGTCAAGATCCTTAAGCGATTTTTCTTTCCGGCGGGCACATCCATGGTGTTGTGAGCGGCCCATCATAGTCCCCCCACGAGTCTCCAAGGAGGCACCAAGTTTACCCGAGGTAGACATATGGAAACCTGGTAAGATGAGGGTTAAGTCACTGCAACCCTAAAGAGAGCCAATAGTCGAGGAAGACCGTTACCCAAGTACACCCACCCAAAAATCCCGAGACAAGAAGAGAGCTAAGACAATAAGGACCACACCCTAGGAACAACAAAAAACCAGGGTCAGCTAAGGGTGAAATCCTTCACAAGAAACCAAACACAACTGTCAAGGTTCAGACAAGAGGTGGAAGTTGACAACCAGGGTTACCGACAAAACCCAACCTGGCAAAAATAAACCAAACATAAGGCTAAACAATACATAAATTCCCACTTTTTAATAATGGTTGGTACTAACCCTCATAAATCGAGGTTGAACTCCATGTGGGGTGGCTGAAAATATACCCATAAACCCTTAGAATAAGAGTTTACACCAAGCCCCAAACCTAGCATAGGAAAAAAAAATATAATCAAAGAAGTCAGAAAGTACCTGCACCAGTTCTCATGATTATGTCGGGTGTTGCAGACCACTCAAGTCAACCTTGAACAACATCACCCATCAAATCCAGAACCCACGCTAGGGAATGATGAAGCAAAAAGTCTTCGCCGAATAGTCCAAAGAGACCACCCAGTCTACTAGCCGGAGTAAGAGGGCAGGAGCCGCGCAAGAACCGGGTTAAACAATGTGCATGGAGAGAATGACTCCAAAAGGTGGTCGACTGGGTCTCCAACAAGAGTTGGGACCATGACCAAAGACAATCACACGCCGACAATACAATGATAAGACCATCGATGTTGGGATACAAACTATCAATGCAACCTAGATACGAGTGCATGGAAGAATTCTGCCTCCGAAAACCAGTCGTAGTAGGTACAGGTGGTCCAACCCTAACCCTCTAAAACCAGTTAGTTGCATGCGACACTTGTTTGATGACATTGTTGTTTTGACGGCTATGCCACCAAGCTGTCTTCATTGCAATAATAATAGCCCTAGTAAAAATCTACTTTGTAACCTCAACTTTATTTTAATTAGAGATTATTTTATTTGGTTAGTTTTTAGAGCAATTTAAGTTAGCCATTTTTTATTTTCAATTGTAACATTTATTTTATGTTTTTAAGTTGATGTTGTTACAAATTTATATTCACTTTGGATTTATAAGTGTCTATACTCTATCAAATCTATTGAGGTGAATTTACTAATAAGAAAGTGCAAAAATAAAGGTTCTTACCTTGAAGGATTTCATCAATTACTTCATAGGTTTAGGGTTTATTTACTTTTAGACATATTTTTTTCCAAGGAAATCTAGTGGAAAGCAAAGGATGATTCCCCACATTTGTGAATGATATCCTTGGTAAATATATGTGTGAACTAGTTCCCAATTCAAGAAGATTTGAATTAGTCAAACGTCCAATAATATTGACGACAACTTGTTGAACCAACATCTTAAAATAGATTTACATTTATATATATTTAGAATTGTCAATTTAAAGAAATAATGTTCAGAACAATTTTTTACTTCATAAATTTGAGTAAGTGCACTCATTCTATTAGAGAAATTGTTATTTTAACATTAATACTATTTTGAATTGTATCTAAAGAAAACTTAATTTATAAGAAATATAATCAATAATCAATTCAGGTTTAAAACAAATGTTTACAACTGAAATTAAACAACTTTATAACGTAATCTTATATAACATAATAATATTGTCGAATATAGTTGATATAGTATATTGGATTTTGTTAGTGTGTTATGTGTGAAAATTAAGCTAGAGTAAATTGGGTTAAATATATATGCATGATGTCTTTAAGTAAATCCTTACATATATATATACCCCTAGCATAATATGTGAGATATTTTTCACTATATATAAAAGTGATAAAATCTATAGCCCAATATGATAAAGATGTGGTCACATACATGGGTAACATATATGTCTTAATATAAATTAATTTGAGTGTGAATCCTTCTCAATTATAAAAGGTTGATGATAAGAATGGTTGTTTATCTGAAATAGAAATAATAATTTCCTCATATTTAACTAAGTGATAGCCGTGGTGGTTTTACTATATAGCGAAGCCATATAACTAATACCTATAAAAGAAAATTAAATTAATTTGTAAAATCAATTAAATAATTATTTAAAATTTAACTGATAACCACTCATTACAACTAAATCGAATAACTAAAGACCAAAATACATTTCCACCTTATAACTTTTATTTAATTTTTCCATGCATTAAAATGGATTCCAGGTCATTGTATAGAAATATTTATGTTTTTTTGGGTCATGCAAGTGAAAGATCCTTTCGAGATGGGATTTTTTTTCGATGGTTTTTATTATCTATAATAGGTGTTTAATAACACTATATCGATGATATCCGCGAGATGTAGAATAGTTGGTGGCGGGGTATGGTTAAGACGCCCCCTAAGCTGGAAGGTCACCGGTTCTAATCCCGTCGGATACCTAAAATTCAACCATGTTAAGGGTTGGTGCGGTCCAGGCCGGGTGCAATCCTTGGGTGATTTTGACGGATTAGATTCCCCTGGTTCGTGGCCACTCAGCCAATGGCAACCCTGCTAGTCAGGGGGGTTCCATCACTTTGCCAACAAAAAAAAACACTATATCGATGCTAACTACACTCAGGTAATCTGAAGTACAGGCGGATCCAGGTAATCGGAAGCAAAGTATAGAGAGAGACAATTTACAAAGACTTGAAGCTATCAAATACAATCAATAATGACAATGCATATAAATAGGAGCCATTTAACATTTGGTAATTTTTTTATAAATTTAAATTTGTAAAATTAATTTTATTTTTAACAATTTTATTTTAATTTAGATAAAAATAATCATTTTATGTATATAAAGCAATCATAAAATACAATTTATATTTTTTAAAAATATAATATAATTTTTAATTTTTATAATATACGATTTATTATCTATTTTCTACACAAATTTACAAAACTTTATATAATTATTTATAAAAATTTAAAACTAATTAAAAATAAAAATAAAATATCTAACCACTAAATGATTACAATATGCCTACAATAAACAAGTATAATGAAAATAATTATACACTTAAAAAAAGGGTTTGGATTAAAAAAATCATTTGATGATTGGCTGGCGCTCCCTTTAAATTTCACATATCCTTTTAGTAACTAGTACAGCTAAAACGAAAACTCCATTCATTTGGATTTCTAATAACTTCATTCGTTTGGGTTTCTAAGATTGCATTAAAAGTCATAGGTCTAAAGAAAAATCCATAATTTAAAATGATATTCTTCTAAGTATTTACTGAACTCTACACCAGCGCTCCCTTTAGTGCTAGCTCGATCTACAATTCTGCTGGTAGTTGAAAATGTATTTTCAGAATTAAATTCAGAGGCTTCTTAATGAAGCCATCCTTTCATTGAGCAGTATAAGCGCTAACCAAAACGCCCCCGACCCGACAAAATTTGGCAGATAAAATTCCTGAAAATTTGTAGATTGGAGTGTATAAATTGCAATTTGGATGATATGGGTCGTTTTAAAATCTACCATTTAGTCTAAGATGGGCAAATTCTATTGTTGAATTTATATAATCATTGAAATAACAATTTATATAAACTTAACAGGTGCAACATCAACACTCATCACAGTAATGGTCATTGACTTTTTGGTATTGTTGAAATTTGATCGTTGTGCATTTTTGCTGGAACTGGTGAGATCATTGATTTATAAATACATGTTCTTAAGACATATTTCAACAAATTAATGTTACACCGTATCTGGTGTAATGGAGAATCTGTATCCGGATACTAAGAGGGAAGATGTTCCATCTTCAAATAATAATGTATACAAATATAATAATTGAATGGGTGTTTTATTACAATGGATATGGTCGCTTTAAATATGGCTTGGCCATCAAATGTTTTATTACTATTTCATTGTTGTAACATTGCATTCCCCTTAGGAAATCTTTGTCCTCAAAGCTTAGATTATTGTTGTCATCTTTTCATTCTTGTTTTGTGTTGAAATAACATCATTACTTCCTTTATGTCTTTTTTAGAACTTGTATTAGGTATGTGCTTGGTCTTTAATAGTTTGTCATTTTCCTTTCATTTGTAACTTGAATTTGTACTCCATTATGTTTATTATTTTTGTTTCCATTTTCCATGTACATGAATATGAGGAATATAATTGTGATTGACCATATCAACCTTTGTTTTAGAAATCATTTGTCCCATGATACTTATGATGTCATCACGTAATGTTTCCCTTTTATTATCCTTACGAGTTATCTCGAGAAGTGACGTCTCTTGAGGCTTCTTATACTCGATCAAGTCACCAGATAGGGTTACATTTAGGTTTCTCCAAGGTGGTAGAGCAGTTAAGGTAGAATATGAATCTACGATATCTGATTTCTTTGATTTGGATTCCTTTGCAGACTGTAGGATCCATATTTTGTCATTGTATGGATCGCTCTTATTGTCAACGACGCTGGCTTGACTCTTATTATGATCTTGGTCGAGCTTATTTTTATCAAATATACTATTGGTATTTTGGTCATCCCTAAGCTATTTTGTCTCCTTGTCTTGTTTATTGTCTTGATCGATTTTGTTGCTCTCATTTTTGTTGACATACTAGTCCAACATATTCGAGTTACTGATATGGTTTGTACTAGACCATATTTTTTGTAACATTTTCAATATGGTATTCTGGTTCTGTGTCATGATGCTCAAGTTATGTGCCATGGTGCTTATGTTCTGTGCCATTGCAGTCACCTTGTCATCTAACTCTTTTTGTTTCTTGTTCATAATGTCTAGTTTGTCATCAAGTTTTCTTTCTAGTACTAGAACAACTTCGTCTTTGATTTCTTTCTTAAGTGCCTTTCTATTTTTTGTTTCTTCCTTCCAGCTTTTTTGGTTAGCGACGAGGGCCTTGACGTCCTCATTCAATTTCTCAATTTTATCATTTAGATTCGCCATAGTCTTGGTCTCGACACGCGAAGATGAATATTTGGACGTTTATTTAGACTTATGGAGGAATAAACGACAAAAATGTCTTTTGTTTTAATAGATAATTAATAATAATTATATTACTTATGGAGTAAAATTTTAAATAAAAATAATACTTTAACTATTATTATATTAGTTATTTTTATTTTCAATTATGTAGAGTGGGATTGTAAAGTTTTAAATTTTAATAATAATAATAAAATTTTATTATTATATTTAATTTGTTTTTGTTTTTGTAGGGATTTCGTGGAGAAGGTTGGTGGAGGCGGCGATGGTAGATCACAGGTGGAGGTGGAAGATGAGAGTGAAGGGAGCCCAACCATTTAGAGCGTTGAAGTGGAGATCAGTACGGAGATGAGTGCAATGGTGAGAAAGGAGAGCTGGCGGGCAAGGTCGAGGATGGCAAATGAAGGGTAGGATGTGGATAGGAGCAGAAGCTGGACGCTGAGATATGGAGGGCGTGGCATGGTCAGAGTAAGGCTTGGAGTGGAAAGCAGGCATAGTGCCAGAGGGTTGTGGCGTAAGTAGACAGACTGGGATCAGGGTTAGCAGCGTGTAGGAGAGGGATGATGGATGGGTGTTGCATGGGATGAAGATGGAAGGAATGGATTTTGGGAGATGGGAGGTGTGGAGACTGCATGAAGGGAGTCGAGAGGCGGGTCAAGAAGTTGCTGCGCAGGTGGGAGATGGACGCAAGCGATGTGGGTTTGTGGTGGTCGTGGGTGAGAGAAAGATAGGCATGGAAGCGGTTGTGAGTGGGGTAGGTTGGAAGGAGGGAAGGGTGCGCGAGAGTTGGGGCAGGCTAGATGGAGGGAAGGGTGCGCGAGAGTTGGGGCAAGCAATGGGAAACATGGAGGGGCATGTAGCTGTTGAGAGGAATTGGAAGAGGAGTGGCAGTGGAGTAGTGTGGTTTGTAGGCGAGTGGAGTGTATGAGAAAGCATGACGGAGATTAGAAGGTATGCAACCAATGGGTGGACTGTAGGAGGTGTTGGGGGTATGGCAGTGGAAGGGAGAGGATTGGAGGTCGAAGAGCTGAATCCGAGCTCAATGTAGGAGGAGTGAATCCACTTTGATACCAATGTTACACCGTATCCGGTGTAATGGAGAATTTGTATCCGGATACTAAGGGGGAAGATGTTACATCTTCAAATAATAATGTATAAAAATATAATGATTGAATGGGTGTTTTATTACAATGGATATATGGCCACTTTAAATATGGCTTGGCCATCAAATGTTGAAGATGCATTTCTCTTCATAAATTTACTTAATAACGAATTACTATTACTAATGGAACTATAACCTAATTATTTACTATTTTATTGTTGTAACATTTTCTATAGTTGCAACCATTTTTGTTGATTGTTCGATCTGTGATTTGAAGAGTTTGGTATTGGTTTAACACATTGAATTTTTGATCTCCTTCAGTTCCTAGGTTAGCATTTTTAAATTCTTTGTCTCCTTTAATGTGTAGGGTCATACATAAAGTGAGTTGACTATTCATTTTCTCCTCAAACTAATGCCTATATAGATTTGTCACCTAGAATTTGATAGATACACATGCAAATCTATTTTTAAAGACCCTTGAGGAGCATTTACTAATTAGATTTTTCACTTTCCATGTCACATCCTTTAATTTCCTAACTCGTTATATATATATAT
>LPNX010148984.1:60767-85738 GCA_001517045.1 Pseudotsuga menziesii
GAACTGAAAAACATTGTAAGGAGAAGGGACATGCTGAAGGGGGTATGAATATCATCCCTTGGTAAGGCGTTATTCATTACATAATGTACTTCTTGTAATATTACGGATAATGTATTCACAATATGTTTTATCATTTTAAATATACGTGTTGTATATTATACACTAATGTTATTACATTGTTTGTAAATACCAGCATAGATCCAAATCCCAGGCTCTATCAAGCGCCGAGAGGGATCAAATCTATGGAGGTGCAAACATCTTCTCAAATATTGCACTCAACTATCAGCTTTGGAGTGATTCAGACCAAAAGACACATCTTTTTATTTAAGATAGACATATAAGATTTTTATTTTTAATATTTAATACTATTTATGGGAAACATAATATTTTTTATTTTGTTAGGAAAGAACATTACAACATCTCCTCCATACATGGTTTTAAAACCATGTGCAAAGCCCTCCTAAAACCATGGGTTGTTTAGGAGACCTTGCACATGGTCTTAAAACCATTTGCAACGACCTTCTAAACCATGTACAATAAAACCATGAGTTGTTTAGGAAGACTTGCATATGGTTTTAAAACCATTTGCAAGGCCCTCCTAAACCATGTACAATAAAATCATGGTTTGTTTAAGAGGCCTTCCACATGGTTTTAAAACCATGTGCACTAGTAACATTTTTTTGCAGATAATTCAATTTTTTATCTTTTATTATTTTGCTAGGTAGGAACATTACAACATCTCCCCCATATTGTATTGTTTTTATCAATTTAACAAATTATCTTAAAGAAATGATAATTTTGTTATTCTTTAAACCACCAACTAATTAACAAATTATCTTAAACTACCTAATTTTCTTAAATAATATTGATGATTAAATTCAAATTTACTAATAACAAAAACAACCGATAACGAGAAGTGATCTTCACTCTTGACAATTAAGTTATCATGAACTTTTCCATATGTGAAAACTATAAAAAGGTAAATATTACCGCACAGTTCACTCTGGACAACTAAGTTATCATGAATTTCTCCATATGTAGAAAAAAAAGGTAAATATTACCGCACAGAGGTGATCGCTGGACTCAGCCTCATGATGATGGTGGGATTTGCTGATCATCGTCTTCTTACAAAATGGGTCGAACAACAAAAGATTTAAAGCTTCCATGAGAGATTTAAAGCTTTGTATGACTTTCCATGATCTGACTCACTTGTCATTTGTCAGGTAAATTACATTCTACACGAACCGTTTCATGTACAAATTACAAATACATGCATGGTAACAATTATTTCATGTTCACACTCAATGATATGGTTACACATTCTGCATTTCTGGAATTTATGCCATGAATTTTGAAACCAAAAGAGTGTTTTCCCATTTATGGTTTATCAGAGCTTCAATCTATTAAATGGTTTTGCGCTAGGGTTTAGGCATTTCTTATGTCGGTCATTTGTGCTGATTTTTTCTTCAATATTTAAAGCAAAGCAGCGAGGATCACCCAAATCGTTCGTGATATGTTATGCATTGCTTCAATGAACTTGTATTTCAAGAAATATCTGAAACTAAATAATGTATAGACATACACAGGCTCTGGATAAATATTGTAAGAAGCGAGTAATTATGCACGAGCACTGGATAAATATTGTAAGAAGTGAGTAATTATGCACGAGCAACATATTCTGCAAGTTTTTTAATCCTTACAGCATGTTCTGGCAAGATTTTTTTGGTGGGCTTTTGAGTGGGATAATTTTACATTATTAGGCTGACAAAATATTTACTACTTTTTACTTTAGTTACTTCAATATTACAAACATTATAAATGTTACATCACATTACAAGATCTCTCCCATAATATTCATTATCACTATTTATTTTCTGCAAACATGTTACAAATGTTACATCACGTTACAAGATCTCCCCAGTAATATTCACTTTCACTATTATTTTTTGCCGACATGTTAGTAACCTTACATCACGTGACAAGATCTCCCCCATAATATTCACTTTCACTATTATTTTTTGCCGACATGTTAGTAACGTTACATCACGTGACAAGATCTCCCCCGTAATATTCACTTTCACTATTATTTTTTGCCGACATGTTAGTAACGTTACATCACGTGACATCACGTGACAAGATCTCCCCCATACTGGGCTGTAGAGCGCCTCTCGGCGCAATAAAGACAATACCCCCTAAATGTTGACCACTAGAGATCTATTCACCACATAATAGTAGAAATACTACTTTACAAGGTGAGGAACATGGAGATCGGAATATTGAAAATGGAGTTCATAATGATCATATGGATGAAGATGACATTATTGATACAAATGGAAAAGATGGGATAAATATATTGCTCAAAGACACATTTGCTCCATTGGATCATGAGGACAACCTCCATGATATTCATGATGTTCCTCTACTTGAGAAGCCCCAAGAACCTCTTTATGAAGGCTCACACAACTCATAAGGTATGTAAAGTTGACTATTTTCCTCTACTTTTAGTGTTAATTAATTCGTAAATTAGGGATATGCAATATTTATGACTTATATTGCTTACATTTCATTTTTTTGTCAATGTTGCAGATTGTTGGGTGAATTTCTATTACCACCATCAAATAATTTACCACGCACATGTAGTGATGTAATCTTGATTATGAAAGGAATTGGAATGGAGTATCAAGTTATTGATGCATGTCTTAATGATCATATTATATATTATGGACACTATGCATTAGAAAACAAATGCCCGCAATGTGAAATTAGTAGATATTGAATTCATCAAGTAATAAAAAAGGTGCCTCACAAAGTTCTTCGTTATATTCCCATAATTCCACGTTTCCAACGACTATTCAGGTGCCAAAGTATAGCACAGTTTATGGATTACCATGCAAATAACATAAGTGAAGATGGTGTTATTCGAATTCCTGCAGATGGTTCTGCGTTGAAGAACATCGAAGAAAAATGACCAATTTTTAAATATGAACCCCGTAATGTTAGACTTTCAGTGGCAGTTGATGGTTTTGATCGATTTGGAGAGATTCGTTCTACTTACTCAATGTGGCATGTTTTTGTTCTAAATAATAACCTTCCTCCTTGGATGTCAATAAAGGGAGAGCACACAATGTTGGCAATTATTATTCTAGTATTTTTTTTAAGTAATTATTTTATTTAATTAATTTCTTTGTTTAATTGATGCACGCGAACACCTTTTATATAGAGGGACACATAACTAAATAACGTTGTATATAGAATGATCAATTAGGTAATATGGCATCACTATGTATGATATCTATAGACCAATAGGGTAGAAACAATTTTAGTTCCATGGAATACTATTATGGGCAATTCATGACGTTCCCGAGTTAACAAATTTTTGTGGTATGTAAATTTTTGCTGCACTGGTCATTAAGATAATATGTTTTTAAGGTAAATATCATGCATTTTTTAAAAATTAATAATCTTTTGCTACTATAACATTAATACATATATCTTGCAAGTCTTCAAACAAAAGGAAAATTTGCATGTCCAGTATGTGGTCCTAGGATAAAATCTCGCCGTTCAAGAAGTCTAGCAAAGGAGGTGTTTGATGAGTACAGACACTTCCTCCCTAGGAACCATAGGTATCGAACTACCAAGAAAACAAAATTCAATGGTAAAGAAGAGAATGGAAAGAAACCACGAAGAATGACACCTCACCTATGGAAGTTGGAATATAATAGAAATCGCTGAGGTATGCAAATTGTATATGTAGCAAATATAAACATGTAATATTATGAATTTTATATTTTTATTGAATTTTCTCTACCATGAGTACTATCATGAATTATTGTTAATTTGTTTTCGTTTATGTTTAATGAATGTATTTAAGACATGAATGGGATTCCATGAGGAATGAAGAGTTATCCCATACAATTCAATAGGTTTCCTTACTACGAGTAGCTACAAATAGCTCATTTGTTCGATACAATGCATATCGAGAACAATGTAACATAAATGATATGGTGGATATTAGGTGGAAGGACTAACAAAGATAAAATTGGAAAAAATTGTAGTGACATTGCAAAAGCCAATCACAAATTGGGTGATTCCATGAAGGTGGGTAACACTTTTTGGCCAAATTTGGCGATGAAAACCTGATTTTTTACTCATGTGCTAGATAGAAGCCCTCGAAATGTATATATTCCATGTGAATTTCGACTTGCAGTAACAAAAAAAATTGTAGAATATTATGTTGGCTTCCCAATGATATTTTTAAAAAAATATTCCGATGTCATTTAATGTGTGAAATTTCGCATCTAATGAACTGTGTGACCTTAAAATTTTGAAGAAGTTAATAAGTGGCTCATGTCCATCCCCAATAATTCAATATTACATTAATAATATATATATATATATATATATGAGCATGATCTACACAAAATGCATTGTGGTCTACATAATTTTTTGTTAATTTATTTCACAATATACAATTATTTATAATTTTTTGAAAGTGACCACATCTGATTTCAGCATCATTTTATACACGTGTGTCCATCCCAGTATTTTTTTCACTATTTTCAAAAATTGAAAAACCAAAGATACCCTTTTGAAGAGGATGCGTTGATGTGTGGGTTATGCATTTTTAAGAAATTTTTGGATGTGTATTTGTGGGTTATGCATATTTTTCTTTGAGTTGCTTCGAAGTTGTTGTGAGGTTTTCTAAGTGTAAGTTTTAGAACTAATTAAAAAAAATCCCATATGAATTCCAAAACGCATGCATGATACCTCAATGGATAAAGGATTCGGTGATGAATCTATCAATATGAACTCCGCTCAATTATGTGCCATGAATGGCAGGGTTTACACCCCTAGAAGACACAGAGAAACATTGATTTTCCTATAAGAGGGATAATTCTCTATTTTTCAGGCCCTTGATCGAGGTTTTATTAAACCCTCGATCAAGATAACATTTAAACCTCTTTTTATAATTTTTTTTGCACAAGGACCTCGATCGCGGCCTTAAAAAATGGATCGTGGTTTTTTTAAAACCTAGATCAAGATCTTAAAACTTAGATCGAGGTTTTTTTAAAACCTAGATCGAGGTCTTAAAACCTTGATTGAGGTTTTTTTGAAACCTAGATCAAGTTTTTTTTAAGACCTAGATCGAGGTCTTAAAACCTAGATCGAGGTATTGTTAAAACCTAGATCGAGGCTTCGTTAAACCCTCGTTTGAGGTGTTATGACCTGTTGTAGGTACAACAGATCCCATGTTATTTTTACACAGGAGCCCAATCACACATATGAAGGTAACTTGGTAGGACCCTTCGTGACTCTGTTGGCTTTAATTACATTTTTATTAACTCTTAGGATTCCCTAACTTGACCAAAATTCCAAAAAAAAATTAAAAAATCCATGCTTGATTTGTGTATTTCAGGATGCGGAAAGCTAGTTTTGTCTGGAATTGTTTTGCAATCCCGCAGCAGGGATTCCCCAACCTGCAAGTTGCGAAATGCAAGATATTTTAGTTGGATGTTTCAAATTTCCTCTTCCCGCAACCCGCATCCCGCAAATGTGGAATGCGGGACACGGGATATTTTTTTTATAGATATGTTTTGATCAACCCGCACCACGCATCCTGCAAAATGAGGAATATGGGTTGGGGGTGTCATTTGTTTATCGTTTGGTTTGCGTGTTTCCGTAACTCGCATCCTGCAAAATGCGGAATGTAGGATGTGGAGCAGATTGAATAAAGTTTCGTTGTTTTGCGATTCCACATCCCACAAAATGCGGAATGCAAGTTGCGGAATGATTGATAAAATTTAGATTTCATGTTTTTCTCCCACATCCCGCAAACCCTGATCCTGACCGTTATTTTCTTCCTCATCTCACGGTCTATGTTATTTCCCATGAATTATAAATATGGTGGTCTTATTTACAATTTATTCACTATTTTTACCACTGTAATTTTCTCTACTGCATGAATTTACCTTTAGATTTTACCAAGCAATTTCACCAGTGTTCACTGCGGTTTCAGGTTGGTTTTTAGTCTCCTTCTCACAATTTGAATTGATTACTGTTCTTCCTTTATAATTCAATTTTAATTTCTGGTTCGAGCATTCAAACAGGACATGGCAACATAAAAAACACCCCGAATTACTAGGTGCAAAAACCTCCAGAAAGACATGCTTACCAAAGACTCGAACTTCGGTGTCTTCTCTGATACCAGTGGCCAAGTGAGTGAAACTTACCAGTTGGTTTGGTCCCAAGTTTACTCCATCTTTGATAACAATGACCTTTCAGACTTCCAGGGTGACCAACTCACTTATGAGATAATTAGGGTTTCTGGCCTACATATGATTGCTGCAAGACCGGTCATCCTCCCTTACAATGATGCAGTCAAATGGATTATAGACCACGCCAAGCTCAAAGACCATTTCTTTAACACCAGTACTGGAATGCAATTGTCCAATTTCCGCTCTGAAACCTTTGTGAAAATTTATGCCCTCAAACCTTTTAGGCAGCTCCTTGATGCATATTTTGTTAAAGCTGCCAAGTCTAGGTTCAATTTCGACCAAATGATGAAATCCTGGATGGCTGAACTGCACAAGTTCTCCCAAAGGAAAGACGAACTTTACCCCATCGAATGGTTCAAGGAACCCTACTCCCTGCTCGCAGCGATGTTGTGCAGGATTTACGGTCTCCCCAATTGTTCTTACTTCAAGGAAGAATGGGCTCCCATTGCTCACCATGTCATAACTACGGGTGAGTCCTTCCCCTGGGCTTCAATCCTGTCACTAGAACTCAAAAATGCCATACAAGAATTCCAGAAAGCTACTGCTAGGAAGAAGCCCAACTTTTATCTTTTTTCCTTCATTATGGATATCTTCTGTGCCGAGTTCCGTTACCCCATTATGGGATGGAGTTGGGAATTACCAGCCCCATGTGTGCACATTTATCATTTGGAGCTATGGGATACCAATTATGTAACCAGGTTTTATGATATATGTGAGATTTTCCTCAGTCGGGTCTATTTCCTTATTTTTAATAAGGAAGCTCCTGCATTCTCACCCGAATCCAAAACCCTCATAGGCACCATGGGAGATTGGTATGTCGACAAATCATTCACCTATATCAGATTTTTTGGTAGCAATGCTGCTCATATGCTACCTAAGGTCGTGCCAGATAGGTTGGTCCTTAAAGAGATTTCATTTCAAACAGTCACAAAGGGGATTTATAAGAAATGTGCTACACCTAAGAGGAAAGTTTGGCCCAACTTTCCTATAACCCTTGGATCCTTGAGCATACCTACTTCTACTTGGGCATCAGAGATCAGTGACCACATAGTGTCACTCAAACTTGGTTTTGCTAGTAAAAGGAAGCATGATCCCAAGGGGATTGTTGATCTCCACCTCAAACAGAACCACTTTAAATCAAGATACACTCATGAGGAAACTCCATATGACTTTATCTATCAGGGAGTTGATAATTTTTCTAAAGTCTTGGCGAGGGCTAAAAGAAAAGAAGAACAAAGTCATATCCTGCAGTACCAAAAGGAAATCAGGGACAGGATTTGACATTACAGTTCTATGGAGTTAGACATTTAGGAAAAGGTAATAAAAGACAAGGAAGAAAAGGAATCTCAAGCTGCAGCAAAGGAGGATCTAGAAGCCAAAAATATATCCATGGAAACCAGTTCAGACACAGGTAAAGGGAAAGGTCCCATGGAAGAAATTCCCCAGACATCTGTTGAGCAGTAGGTCAAGGCCTATTTGCATACTTCAGAGCAGATTAAACAGAAACTGAGTAGAATGACTTCAGCACTAGACACTTATGAAATTTCAACCTCTCAGCCAACTGAAGCTACTCAGGTGACCACTGTGGTTGAGAAGACTCAATCTGAACAAACCCAGATTGAGGAGAAGCCTTTCAAAAGGTTGAAGATCTCAGTTTCATCCATCCATGTTTCTACTATAGACTTGACCCATTCAGAGGAAGAGGATGAAAGGATTTCCCCTGTGCCTGTTACCGTTGAAACTGGAAATGGTAATGATTTATAGGATTTTATCAATTTATTTAATGGTAGCAATGGAAAATATTCATCACCTCCCCCACAACCACAACATTCTTCCCAATCTGGCCCATCTTCTTCTGTGTTACTTATCTCATCAATAATAGCTTTATCTTCATTATCTACTAGTTCTACTGTGACATCCTTTATGTCTCAGCTTTATCAAGATGCCACATGTTTACCCAAATCTGTTACACCTTTTTTCTGTGGATATGCCCATTCCATCATCTATTGTACCTCCATTTTTCAAAATTCCATTGCATATTCCTTCATTTAGCTCAGTTTCATCCCTTGTGCCTAAGAAAACTTCAGCAATTTCACCAACATCACTCAGGTCTAGAACTTTGCAAGTTTCATCTATTGAAACTTCTGCTCCTGACATTTCTTCATCCCATGAAGTAACTCTTGCTCAGAGTGTTACTTCCTCTCCATCCACTTCTCATATTACTATGAACATACCCTCTCACACCACAACTCAAACCTCCTCTCTGATATCCACAGGCATTAATATACCCCCCATTGACGAGATGAGGGATGAGTTCAATGAAGATTTTGTGATATCCCTAGGATAATATCGGTACAGTAAAGTTGATAAATTAGTGGTGAAGAGGGGTAAGAAGAGGGGCGGGGATCAAAGTGATATGGGAATATTCATGGCAAATGAGGTTGTATGGACCCAATAATCAAGTGACCCACATGCGTATGCCACATATGTTGCATCTATTCTAGCAGCTGTTACAGGTGCCAATTTTGATGTTGTTAATACTTTAAACAGAGAGTTTGATAAACATGAGGAAGAAATTGTCAGTTGGAAAGAGGAATTGGAACAACTCAAGAGAGAACATGAGGCCAAGCACGATGAACTTCAAGTGAAGAATGTTGCTCTTAATAATGAGCTGCAAAGAGACAAGACTGTTAATGCCACTTTAGTTCATGAGGTTGCATTGTTAGAAAGACAGTATGAAGATGCAACTGCAAGTGTAGCTTCATCTTTATTTTCCAAGTTTTCCCAGGAAGAATTTAAAGAGCTTGCCATTCGAACTAATAGGGAGCACCATGATTTGGTCTGTGAGTTATTTAAAACTCTAGATAATATCTTTGAAACTCACATGGTTTTTGACAAGATGTCTATTGTTCTGGAAGACTTAGTTCAAAAGAGGCAACAAGCTTCAAAGGATTATGATGTGGTCATAGATTGACAAAGATACATGAAAGATAAGCCATATAATGTCACTCTCCTTACTAACTTCCAGCTTAAGAAAATTAGGACTATCTTGAGAGCCTGGGAAGATTTAAATGAAACAATAGCTGAAGCCATAAAGAAAGCACAGGCCATTTGCAGTAGAAGATGGCATTCAGCTGACAACATTATGGATGAATTATCCTTTCCTGCAATGGTGCTTAATGAAAAAGCATGTCCACCAAGACCGATGATTGAGCAAGTGGAGCAGAGAAGGGATGAACAAGAGGAGAATATCAAGAAGCTTGTCCACATCAGTATACATGATGTAGATCACTTGATCAAACAACCATTCATAGTGGAAGCAAAGATCCACATCTATATCCGATTTTGGCATAAATTGTCTAAAAATGAGATTGAAGATCATAAGTGCAATGCCCAACTTGGTATTGAATCTACCAGTTACCCTGATATTGAGGAATTGCTACGTATTTGGAGGATGTGGAGATATTTCTTAGGATACTAGCTTTGTGTAGGTTTTGATCCCCTTTAGGGGTAAATCTATTCTTTGTAATAATTATTTAAGAGGATGATATCAAAGGTATTAGGGACTTTTGACTTTTGGAGGAAGGAAGACTGATACAAGAGACTGAAAAAAACCTCTGTTTTTCCTAAGGTTTATGTAATTTGTTACAAAATTCTGAATAAATACAGTATTGTTATTTCTTATTCTTGTATTTGATTTGATCAAATTTCTTTGAGAGATCTCAATTATCTTGTTCCAAATGATTAGATGGTGTTGTGATTCATTTGTAATTGATTAATGTGTTTGCTCATAATTGAGATTTCTCTTTGTTGCTAGTCAATACACTGGTAGATCTCTAAGGAATTCATTCTTTAACTGTCTTTATCTATTTCTACAAATGATTCAACATTAAACGTTTTACAGCTTATATGTTGGTTTTTCAACTAACATGTGTACATGTAGGTTATCTTGAATGATTTGATATTAAGTTGCTATTATTTATTTTTCATTAAACAATTGTGATTTGAGTAAGAGGATTGTCATGTTGTTTACATTTTTGTTAATGTGGTGATTTATTTGTTCTTCAAACACATCAAGACAACATGTAATCAACCCAACATCCTTTATAGAATAGTTTAGATTCAGATTAGGTTTCTTTTCCTAGTTAGGTTTAAGTTTCATTTTATTTTCTTTTTCATCAATTTCTTTGTTTTCCAATCTGGGAAACAGATCCTCTGTGGATAAAATCCAACCATAAGCCAGCAGAGGCTACAAAAGTATCCATGGGATATTAATATCCCAAACATCTAGAGGATAAAGCAATACTTTTGTGGGATTGCTTGAAACCTTTAGATGGGTTTTCTCCGTGTGTTATAAGCCTTAGAAACCCTTATCAACCACATGCATAGTCAAGGCTTCAACAAATGGAACTAGAAGGAGAGCCATCACATCATGCCTAAATGAAACACAGACACCTCCTCCAACTAGAAATCCAATCATCACTCGTAGTCGCGTTGGCACGTCTACCTCAGGGGACAAGTAGCACAATGTTTGGACGTCGTCCCATCCACTCTTGCATAATGACAGAGCACCCAGGGTAGAAGATGCGTTCTTGTATCACTTACTCTAGGACCAATCACAATTGAACAACTGTTGAAGGGTAACTCTAACAATGTAGCTGAGATTAGAAGAAAGTACGAAGAAGAATGTCTAACTCATAATATTCCTAGAGCAATAGTCAAAGCAATATTAACTTAGGAGATTCAAACCCTGAAGGAAATCATCCTCTCCCCAGTGAACCATCTACCCCTAGGTTAGATCAGATTCGCTTTTCCAGGAGTCATCCACTCCCCGACCCAGCATCCGAGCAGGAGGGCCACCACCGTCTCCTCCCTCTTCCTCATCTTCTTCAGACCATTCATATGATTCTGAATCCTTGGCATCATCATAGGAACCTGTTCCTATGGCTAACGAAAGACATAACAAACCTTGTTTAGATGGAGATGTCATCTTTGTTTTAAGTGATCAACACATATTACCTAAAATCCTAAGAAGTGGCTTCCAAAATTTAATCCAAATGGAAAAATTCCTGTGCAATACCACATAAAATCCTTCATGCAAGCCATTATACTTAGTAACGTCATACATGAAGACATGGTTTACAAACTGTTCCCTTACACCTTCGAGGGAAAAGCTTCTACCTGGTACTTTTCCTTAGAAGCCAGTTCCATCCCATCTTGGGATGTGTTCTCTGAACTCTTCACTCAAATTTTTGGGGATGACAAAACCCTAGAGGAATTAGTCATAGAGCTCTCTTCCATGAAAACTAAGGGTAAAGAAAGAGTCAAAGATTACAATCAACGATTTTCATATTTAAAGAATAGGATCTTGAGTACAGTACTCCCTGTTGAGGAGTTACTGGTAGCATACTACATTAAGGGTCTTTCGACCCAAATAGGCATGTGGGTTAAGAGAGACCGTAAGGAGTCCTTATAAGACGCTTTCTCTGAAGCAATATAGTTTGAAAGGGACATGTTCTGTCTCAAGGACAACCCTGATCCCACATCTGAACAAGTGTCTACCTCACGTAGGAAAAGTGATAGTTTTCCTAAACCCTCTGCTTTTAATCAGGATCCGTTCAACATGAGTGAAGTGAAGAAGCTACTCCAAAGAATGTCTAACGAGATGATATATATTAAGAAGAAAAACAATGAAAATCAATCCAATAATAGAGGATTTCATAGGCCACCTTTGAGGAGGCCCACTCAACCTCCTCAAAATCTGCCACCTCCAAATCCTAGTGAGGGATTCACCTCAGAAGAGATTTTTTCTATCTTGAAAGCCTTAGCTGTGGGAACACCAGACATTCCTGAGTCCTTCGAAGATCATTCCACTCAAGATTCACAACCTCCCCATGAGGAAGAGGAATATGACCCGCATTTCATTGTTGTGAGTTTATTTTCAAAGGAGGAAGAAGAAGAAGAACTTGACACAGTTTTTAACCTACATCACACACACAATACCAGGTCTAAAGGGCCACCTCCACAGGAGTCATCGCCTCTGACACAGGCCACCTCCACAGTCATCGCCTCTGACACAGGCCCCTCGCAAAGGTAAGACTCAAACTCAGAAGGACACCCCCATTCTTGAGCCAGAATACAACTTGGTCGAGGACCTTAAAAGAGTCAAGGAAAACATATCTTTATTTTATCTTCTTAAAATCCCTTCCATAAGGGATTCCTTGCCCAAAGCATGATCATAAAGCAACCCCGATAAGCTTAGAATAATAATTTTGACTCTGCTGCCCGACCAAACCATCCAAAACCTGGAAGTAAGGGCACTCCTCCCTTCTTACTTACCTTTGAAATATTTAACAGGAACGTGCATAACTGTATGGTAGACTCAGGTGCTTCATCCAATGTTATTCCCCTTTTTGTGTGTAAAAATCTCAATGCCACCTGGGAAACCTATCCTATTCAAATTGTGCAATTAGATAGATCCAAGGTTAAAGTTGTAGGGAGACTGAGGAATGTTCTTCTCAGATTATCTGCAGATCCCTGGATTCATCAGACTATCGATATTGTGATTGCAGATATTCCAGAGACTTATGGTATGTGGCTGAGTCGAGACTGGTCAAAGAAAATAAAAGGTTACTTTGCTACTGATTGGTCTCACCTATGGTTTCCTCTTAACGACTAGCCTAACAAGCTCAAAGTTGACAGAGAACCATTAATGAAACAAACTGTAACTGATCTCGACGGTTCCAACGAATATGTCTCCTTTTTTAATAATCAAATTGAACATTTCACATTTGACACTTTCTTTGGATACTTATCTGCTGATGTCTCTCCAGCAGAGAATGAGCAGAAACACTCTTAGATAACTCATCTTACATCTGTCCCATTCTCTAGCACTATTGTTCATAATGTATATAATGTAAATACCAATTTCAAAATTGATCCTATAGTTTGGACCTTGTTTTTTGATGGCTCCAGGTCAAAGGAAGGAGCAGGTGCAGGATGTGTACTAATTGATCTGAAAGGGATCAAAACAATGATCGCATGCAAATTGGAATTTGAGTGCACCAATAACGTCGCTGAGTATGAGGCATTGGTCCAAGGACTCAGAAAAGATATCGATATGGGAGCTAAAGCAATTGAATGTGTAGGAGACTCAAAAATCATAGTGAAACAGGTACGCAATTAAATACACTGTTTGTCTCCACGCTTAGTGAATTATCAGAAATTGATTAGGGATATGACTAATTCCTTTTCAACATTTAACATTAAATATGTTCCTAGATCACAGAACTTTGACGCAGATTTGTTAGCCAATACTGCATCTAGACTAATCCCTCCTAAAGGTTTGTCTCCGCAAACTTTCTCTATTGAATTGATGTACAGTCCTTAATACCAGACAACGTCACAAGTTGGAAAGTGTTAGATGACGACCAGCAAATACTGGACTTCCTGACAGCCCAGGACACCTTCGCAGGTATGGCTATTGATGAAACTGATCATGAGAAGTCGTTATTTGACCCTTCCAATATCATCCCCAAGTCTTTCATTAGTCTAGAAAAGTTTTACGACTTACAAGATAAATTCAGCCAAACCCCCAACTACAAGACCCAAAGCTCAACCTTTAATTATGCGCTTGTCAATTTGGGAACAGAGCAAGAACCTCGATTTATCAATATTGGAATTTATTGTTCCCATGATGAACAGAGAAACTTCATTAGACTGTGCAGGGAATTTAAAGATGTTTTTTCCTAGACATATGATGAACTCAGGACTTTCGACACTACTGTCATGCATCATAACTTCCTTATGAAGCCTGAAGTAAAGCCATATCAACAGAAGTTGAGGAAAATGCACCCAAGTCTAGAACCTTCTGTCAAGAAAGAACTCAACAAGCTGCTTTCGGCTAGGATCATCTTTCCCTTCAGGCACATGCAGTGGATAGCCAATTTGGTACATGTTCACAAGAAGAATGGGGAAATCAGTCTCTGCGTAGACTTCAAAAACATGAACCGGGCCTCTGAGAAAGACAACTATCATGTTCCTCCAATGGAGCAGATTCTTCAGAAGGTAGTTGGATCCGAGATGTTTTCATTGTTAGATGGTTTTTCAGGTTACAACCAAGTCCTGGTTGCGCTCGACGATCAACTTAAAACTGCCTTCTGAACCCCTTGGGGAACATTTGCATATAGACGAATGTCGTTTGGATTAATAAACATAGGAGCCACATTCTAGAGAGCTATGGACATAGCTTTCAGGGGCTTGATCCATAATTTTTATTTTATTTTATTTAGATGATGTAACAATTTACTCTAAGTAACAATGGGATCATTTATCTGCTTTAAAACAGGTATTTGAGAGATGCAGGAAATTTGGCATTTCCCTCAATCCAAAGAAGTCCATCTTTGTGGTAACTAAAGGTAAGTTGTTGGGTTTCATAGTCTTGCAGGAAGGTATGATCATCGATCTAGAACATGCTGAAGCAATCTCCAAGATCGGCCTCCCTAACTCTCGTAAGGCAATGTAGTCATTCTTGGGTAAAATCAATTTTGTTCGTAGATTTGTTCCGAATTTTGCTCAAGTTGTTAAACCCCTGCAATTTCTAGTAAAAAATGATGTACCATTTAAGTGGTCTGATGAAAAAAAGAATTCATTTACTGAAATTCGGAAAGCCATAGCAAAAGCACCTGTTCTTATGTCCCCAGATTTCAGTAAATTTTTTGTATTGTATACATTTGCTACTGACTTTTCTTATGCAGCTGTCCTAACACAAAAAAATCATGAGGACGCCGAGATCCCCATTTCCTTCATGAGTTTGACATTTAAAGGAGATGAACTCAATTACTCCCAAGTTGACAAACAAGCCTACATAGTATATAAAACTGTAAAACATTATAGGCCTTATCTTTTGAAGTCAAGGACTAAGCCAATTGTCCCTTATGCAGCCATTCGCAATGTCCTCATCCAAAAGGAGTTGGGAAAAATAAGAGCTCACTGGATGACCGCCCTTCAAGAATATGATCTGGAGATCAAGCCTACGAATATTGTTAGAGGACAAGGTTTGTGTCATCTCACTGCCCAGTCAAATGAACCTGAACATCAACACACTGATTGGGAACAGGAGGAGGATACTAATACAGGTTTTGTTAACATACTTGAAACTGCGGCATCCGAATGGTATGACCACATCAAATTTTTTCTTCGTAATGGGTTTTCCCCTGAAACCCTTGATTCCAAAAAACATAGAGCATTAAGGTTGAAATTAGACCCTTATCAAATTATTAATAATGTTTTGTTTAGAAAGAATTATGATGGAGTTTTTCTTAGATTCCTGGAAAAGGACTAGACTGATGACTTCCTTTTCCAATTTCATGCAGGACATGCAGGTGGGAATTTCTCAGGTGATACAACGACTCACAAGATCATCAAGGTAGGATACTATTGGCCTACCCTATTCAAAGATGCACATGCGTTCATCAGAAGATGTGAGCCTTGCCAGAAGTGTGCTAGAAAAGTCAAGAAACCTACCTTCCCTTTTCATCTAGTTGTAGACCAATTCCCATTTCAGTAGTGGGGGTTGGATTTCGTTGGACCCATCAACCCCGTATCCTCTTTACAGCATAATACATCTTGACAGACACTAACTATTTTACAAGGTCGGTCAAAGTAGTCCCTTTAAGACTGTGTAACACAAACTAGGTAATTTCCTTCCTTGAGAATCAGATAATCACCAGGTTCGACACCCCCGAGTATCTTGTTTTTTACAATGCCTCATACTTCCAATCCATTGACCTGACCAGCTACACCCTTGAAAAGGGGATCAAGCTTAAGTTTTCTGCTAATTACTATCCTCAGGGAAATGGGCTTGTAGAATCCTTAAACAAGAACTTGATAAGCATCCTAAAAAAGGTAGTGGTTTCACATCATAAAAACTAGCATACCCAACTTTACAATGCTTTTTGGGCAATTATGAAATCACCCCAAAGGAAGCCCTTGGTAACTCCCCTTATTGCCTTATTTATGTTAAGGAATCTATTCTGCCAGATAATCTCACCATTCCTTCGTTGCAGTTGTCCCAATCCATCCAAGAGAGTGACTCTTCCCCATTATAGCAGAGGATTGATTCTCTGCTCAAGTTAGAAGAGGATAGAGAGAAAGCCAAGAACAAATTCTACCAACATCAACAGTTGGTAAAGAAATGGTTTGACGAGAGGTCTTCCTCAGATAGAGACTTCTTAGTGGGAGATTTAGTATTGAGATGGGACAAACAACACAAGGACAACAAAGGGTACACCAAGTTTCAATGACTTTGGCTGGGACGATTCATTGTTACAGAAAAGATTGGTCCTAGTTCGGTTCGGCTACAAACACTGGAAGGGGTCGTTGACACCTACCCAGTGAATGTTTTTCTGCTCAAGAAGTATTTTGTTTGAAAATATTTTTCAACCCTGTATATAGATTTGGTGTGTTATTTTCCTTCCTATTTTCTAAATGTTTGATTGATAATTGGTCACTTTTTGGTAATCTCTACACATTTGGAAATGATGAGCGATCAGTTTTCCTCAATTTTCAATACTCTTAACCGAAACAGATTTGTCAGTTTCTATCTCTCCTAACTCGTATCAAGATCTGTTATATGTGAATAATAACCATATTTGCAGAATTTTATATTAATGCTCTCTCATCTGGGTTAATATATTGTACATGCCTTACTCTGATGGTGATAGTCATGGAAGAAAAGGTTCATCTTGTCTAAGGTCTCATTAGAGAATTGCGGCATATATTCATAGCCTGGTCAGTCTTACCTTTTGGAATTCAATTATAGCCATATATTTTATTATGTGGATTGCATGATGAGGGGTCTCATCACAAGCCAGCTCATTAGGCTCATAGATGTTCAATGGAATGACATCTTTGCCATATAATATGGGGAGGTGGCTTCCAGTTTTCTCGAAGATGGGATATCCTATCACAGGTTGACTCATTCATGATCTACATAGCATCAATGAGTAACACTGCCGTCATGTGGACACCAAGCCATGGCAGTGTCTTGCAATCCATGTATCAAATAAAACCCCAGTCGTTCCCAAACAAGAGAGTATTGTGCATCAGGACGAGGGGGTCCTATCTAAGGCCATCCTCACTATGATCATATGCTTGATTTTGGATTGAAACTATCACCAGATGGTTCCCAAGCCATGATAGTTGCTTTCGACCATGCAGCTGGAAGACAAGAGGTCTCCTTACCGAGCTGACTTGTTCAGTTTCCAGGTCAGGTTTGTGAATGGAACTAATCACCAGAACATGGGGAAGTGGTCCTATGTCAATGCAATCCTGTTGTTTGTTTCCTAAAAAAAAACGAGAATGACTTTAAATGATCCCGATCCTCCAATGACATCTGAATCAGAGTTGCATTTTCTTTAAAAACAACCATGGATGGAAGTGCATTAATAATTTTGATAATTATTTGTTGGTTACATTCATATGTTAACATTTATTGGGATTTAATCATTTTTCTACTGACAGATTTGATTGGAAAAGGTTATTGTTTTGCAGAGATAACTGGTTCTACTAGCCAGTCGCCATTTGTTGTAGGTACAACAGATCCCATGCTATTTTTAAACGGGAGCCCAATCACACATAAGAAGGTAAATTGGTAGGACCCTTCATGACATTGTTGGCTTTAATTACATTTTTATTGACTCTTGGGATTCCCTAACTCAACCAAAATTCCCAAAAAAAGATATCCATGCTTGATTTGTGTATTTTAGGATGCATAAAGCTAGTTTTGTCTGGAATTGTTTTGCAATCCCGCAACCCGCATCCCCCAACCTGCAAGTTGCAGAATGCGGGATCCTTTACTCAGATGTTTCAAATTTCCTCTTCCCACAGCCTGCATCCCGCAAATGCGGAATGCAGGACATGGGATATTTTTTATAGATATGTTTTATTCAACCCGAACCTTGCATCCTCCAAAATGTGGAATGTGGGTTGTGGGGTGTCGTTTGTTTATCATTTGGTTTGCGTGTTTCCGCAACCCGGATCCCACAAAATGTGGAATGTGGGATGCTGAGAAAATTGAATAAATTTTCGTTGTTTTGTGATTTTACATCCCACACCCCGCATCACGCAAAATGCGGAATGCGGGTTGTAGAATGATTAATAAAATTTAGATTTCATGTTTTGCTCTTGCATCCCGCAAAACCTGATCCTGACCGTTCTTTTCGTCCTCATCCCACGGTCTGTGTTATTTCTCACGAATTATAAATATGGTGGTCTTATTTACGATTTCTTCACTATTTTCACCACTGTAATTTTCTCTGTTACATGAGTTTACCTTCAGATTTTACCAAGCAATTTCGCTAGTGTTCACTACGGTTTCAGGTTGGTTATCTAGTCGCCTTCTCACAATTTGAATTGCTTACTGTTATTCCTTTATAATTCAATTTTAATTTCTGGTTCGAGCATTCAAACAGGACGTGGCAACATCCAAAACACCTCGAATTACCAGGTGCAAAAACCTCCAAAAAGACATGCTTACCAAAGACCCGAACTTTGGTGTCTTCTCTGATACCAGTGGCCGAGTGAGTGAAACTTACAAGTTGGATTGGTTCCAAGTTTACTCCATATTTGATAACAATGACCTTTCAGACTTCCAGGGGGACCAACTGATTTATGAGAGAATTAGGGATTCTGGCTTAGATATGATTGCTGCAAGACCGATCGTCCTCCCTTACAATGATGCAGTCAGATGGATTATAGACCACACTAATCTGAAAGACCGTTCCTTTAACACCAGTAATGGAATGCAATTGGCCAATGTCTGCTCTGAAACCTTTGTGAAAATTTACGCCCTCAAACCTTTTAGGCATCTCCTTGATGCAAATTTTGTTAAAGCTGCCAAGTCTAGGTTTAATTTCGACTAAATGCTGAAATCCTGGATGG
The DNA here is from genome assembly GCA_001517045.1 of Pseudotsuga menziesii. Taxonomy (NCBI): domain Eukaryota; kingdom Viridiplantae; phylum Streptophyta; class Pinopsida; order Pinales; family Pinaceae; genus Pseudotsuga; species Pseudotsuga menziesii. Next base: position 79,985 of record LPNX010148984.1, read on the forward strand.
CAGAACCACGCAAGTTCTCAAAGAGGAAAGACAAACTTTACCCCATCGAATGGTTCAAGGAACCTTACTCCCTGCTCACAGCAATGTTGTGCAGGATTTACGGTCTCCCCAACTGTTCTTACTTCAAGGAAGAATGGGCTCCCATTGCTCACCATGTCATAACTATGAGCGAGTCCTTCCCCTGGGCTTCAATCCTGTCACTAGAACTCAAAAATGCCATACAATAATTCCAGAAAGCTACTTCTAGTAAGAAGCCCAACTTTTATCTTTCTGCCTTCATTGTGGATATCTTCTATGCCGAGTTCTGTTACCCCAATATGGGATGGAGTTGGGAATTACCAGCCCCACTTGTGCACATTTATCATTTAGAGCTATGGGATACCAATTATGTAACCAGGTTTTATGATATATGTGAGAGTTTTCTCAGTTGGGTCTATTTCCTGATTTTTAACAAGGAAGCTCATGCATTCTCACCCGAATCCAAAACCCTCATAGCCACCATGGGAGATTGGTATGTCGGTGAATCATTCACCTATATCAAAATTTTTGGCAGCAATTCTGCTCATATGCTACCTAAGGTCATGCAGGACACGTCGGTCCTTGAAGAGGTTTCATTTCAAACAGTCACAGAGGGGATTTATAAGAAATGTGTTCCACCTAAGAGGAAAGTTTGGCCCAAGTTTCCTATAACCCTTGGATCCTTGAGCATACCTACTTCTACTTGGGCATTAGAGCTTAGTGACCACAGAGTGTCACTCAAACTTGGTTTTTCTAGTAAAAGGAAGCATGATCCCAAGGGGATCGTTGATCTCCACCTCAAACAGAACCACTTTAAATTAGGATACACTCATGAGGAAACTCCAGATGACTTTATCTACCAGGGAGTTGATACTTTTTCCGAAGTCTTGGTGAGGGCTAAAAGCAAAGAAGAACAAAGTCATATCTTGCAGTACCAAAAGGAAATCAAGGATAGGATTTGACATTACAGGTCTATGGAGTTAGACATTAAGGAAAAGGTAATAAAGGACAGGGAAGAAAAAGAAGCTCAAGCCGCAGCAAAGGAGGTTGTAGCAGCAAAAAATACATCCATGGAAACCAGTTTAGACACGGGCAAAGGGAAAGGTACCATGGAAGAAATTATCCAGACATCTATTGAGCAACAGGTCAAGGCCTATTTGCATACTTCAGAGTAGATCAAATAGAAAATGAGCAGAATGACTTCATCACTAGACACTCAAGAAATTGCAACCTCTCATCCAGCTGAAGCTGCTCAGGTGACCACTATGGTTGAGAAGACTCAATATGAACAAACCTAGATTGAGGAGAAGCCTTTCAAAAGGTTGAAGATCGCAGTTTCATCCATCCCTGATTCTACTATAGACTTGACCCATTCAGAGGAAGAGAATGAAAGGATTTCCCTTATGCCTGTTACCATTGAAACTGGAAATGGTAATGATTTACAGGAATTTATCAATTTATTTAATGGTAGCAATGGAAAATCTTCATTACCTCCCCCACAACGACAACATTCTTCCCAGTCTATCCCATATTCTTATGTGTTACTTCTCTCATCAATAATAGCTTTATCTTCATTATCTACTGGTTCTACTGTGACACCCTTTATGTCTCAGTTTTATCAAGATGCCACATGTTTACCCGAATCTATTACACCTTTTTCTGTGGATATGCCCATTCCATCATCTATTGTACCTCCAGTTTTCAAAATTCCATTGCATATTCCTTCATTCAGCTCAGTGTCATCCCCTGTTCCTGAGAAAACTTCAACAATTTCACCAACATCACTCAGGGCCACAACTTTGCAAGTTTCATCTATTGAAACTTCTACTCCTGACATTTCTTCATCCCTTGAAGTAACTCTTGCTTAGAGTGTTACTTCCTCTCCATCCACTTCTCATATTACTATGACCATACCCTCTCACACCACAACTCAAACCTCCTCTTTGATATCCACAGGCATTAATATACCCCCCATTGACGAGATGAGGGATGAGTTCAATGAATATTTTGTGATATCCCTGGGAGAATATTGGTACAGTCAAGCTGATAAATCTGTGGTGAAGAGGGGCAGGGATCAGAGTGATATGAACATATCTTTGGAAAATTAGGTTGTATGGACCCAACGATCAAGTGACCCACAGGAGTATGCCACAGATGCTACATCTATTCTAGGAGCTTTTAAAGGTACCAATTTTGATGTTGTTAATACTTTAAACAGAGAGTTTGATAAACAAAAGGCAAAAATTGTCAGTTTGAAAGAGGAATTGGAACAACTTAAGAGACAACATGAGGCCAAGCAAGATGAATTTCAAGTGAATAATGTTTCTCTTAATGATGAGCTGCAAAGAGAAAAGACCATTAATGCCACTTCGGTTCAAGAGGTTGCATTGTTAGAAAGACAATATGAATATGCAATTGCAAGTGCAGCTTGATATTCGTTTTCCAAGTTTTCTCAGTAAGAATTTAAAGAGATTTCCATTCGAACTAACAGAAAGCACCATGATTTGGTTTGTGAGTTATTTAAAACTCTAAATAATATCTTTGAAACTCACATGGTTTTTGACAAGATGTCTATTGTTCTAGAAGACTTTGTTGAAAAGAGGCAACAAGCTTCAAAGGCTAGGTCACAGACTAGAAAAGATACATGAAAGATAAGCCAGATAATGTCACTCTCCTTACTAAATTCCAACTTAAGAAAATTAGGACTATCTTGAGAGCCTGGGAAGATTTAGATGAAACAATAGCTGAACCTAGAAAGAAAGCACATGCCATTTGCAGCAGAAGATGGTATGCAGCTGACAACATTATGGATGAATTATCCTTTCCTGCAATGGTGCTTATTGAAAAAGCATGTCCACCAGGACTAATGATTGAGCAGGTGGAGCAACGAAGGGATGAACAGGAGGAGAATATCAAGAAGCTTGACCATGTCAGTATAAATGATGTAGATCAATTGATCAAACAACCATTCGCAGTGGAAGGAAATATCCACATCTATATTCGATTTTGGCATAAATTGGCTAAAAACAAGATTAAAGATCATAAGTGCAATGCCCAGCTTGGTATTGAATCTACCAAATACCTTGATATTGACGAATTGCTGTGTATTTGGAGGATGTGGATATATTTATTGGGATACTAGTTTTTTTTAGGTTTTAATCCCCTTTAGGGGGGAATCTATTCTTTGTAATAATTATTTAAGAGGATGGTCTCGAAGGTATTAGGGAATTTTGACTTTTGGAGGAAGGAAGACTGATACAGGTGACTGAAAAACACCTCTGTTTTTCCTAAGGTTTATGTAATTTGTTACAAATTTCTGAATAAATACAATATTGTTGTTTCTTATCTCTTCTATTTGATTTGATCAAATTTCTTTGACAGATCTCGATTTTCTTGTTCCAAATGATCAGATGGTGTTGTGATTCATTTGTAATTGATTAATGTGTTTGCTGATAACTGAGGTTTCTCTTTCTTGCTAGTCAATACACTAATAGAGCTATAAGGAATTTATTCTTTAACTATCTTTATCTATTTTTGCAAATGATTCAACCGTAAAAGTTTTACAGCTTATATGTTGGTTTTTCAACTAACATGTGTACATGTAGGTTATCTTGAATGATTTGATCTTAAGTTGCTATTATTTAATTTTCATTAAAGAATTGTGATTTGAGTAAGAGTATTATCATCATGTTTACTGATTTGTTAATGTGGTGATTTATTTGTTCTTCAAACACATCAAGACAACCTGTAATCAACCCAACATCCTTTAGGTAATAGTTTAGATTCAGATTAGGTTTCTTTTCCTAGTTAGGTTTAATTTTCCTTTTTTTCTCTTTTTCATCAATTACTTTGTTTTCCAATCTGGGAAACAGATCCTCTGTGGATCAAATCCAACCATAAGCCAGCAGAGGCTACAAAAGTATCCGTGGGCGATTACTATCCCAAACATCTCGAGGATAAAGCAATACTTGCGTGGGATTGCTTGAAGCCTTTGGTTTGGTTTTCTCCGTGTGTTGTAAGCTGTAGACACCCTTATCAGCCACATGCATAGTTGGGGCTTCAACATGACCTCGATTTAGGGTTTAAAAATTGCTCGATCGAGGTACGTTTTTGTGTTTTTTTCCGAAAGCACATAGCCAAAAAGTGTAACCCAGCTCTATGGATGCACCCCATTGCAAAGTGTAATTATTTCCAATGCCGGAGATGGGGACCAAAATATTAGTCTGCCATGGTTATTGATAGAGAAACAAATGAATGCTATAAAAGAGGTCATTCAGAAAATAAGGTTTCCGTCACACATACAAAATATCTTAACGAAAAAAGGTGATTTCGGTGGCGTTGAAACTCTAGACTGGAATAAATTCATTAAGGTAATTATTTACATATATAATTTCCATTTAGTATATCTTTTTAGAAATTGTTGTCTCTTATTTGGAAACATTAAATCATGATTTTCTTTTTTCTACAGTACGTTCTACCGCTATCTCTCCCAGATAGCTTTGACATCAAGATAAAACAAGTTATGTATGATTGTGGTAAATACATGAGGCAAGTAACAATTTATATGCGTGAAATTTTTTTTTCTCTTTGTTCCATAAGTTATTGACATATTGTGTTTTACAAGTTGGAACTTTATTATATATGCCTCAATATTGTTGATCATTGTTATTTTCTTGCATCATTTGTAGGATTTCATCTAAAGAAATCCATAAAGAAGATATTAGGTATTGGAAGAGATAAATTCCTTGTCTAATGTGTGAAATGAAGAAGTATTCACCTCCAACATTTTTCAATGCCCAAGAAGACTCAATTCTCAGGAAGTTCCATGGTTTCATCAGGGCTAGTTGTGGTCCTGTTTTTGCATGTTCACACCCACTCGGGGGAATTGTAATAAATGACATAGCATGATGGTTTATTTTTGTAAAAGGCTTGGCATTCTTAGGAATTGGTCATCAAGGTCATCATCCTCGAGTTTTTTTCCCTCGTCAATTATCTGACGCTTTTTTAAGCGACATATTTTTCGAGTTTTTCATTCAAAATCCTCCAAAGTCGGGATGGTGAAATTGGTGATTTTGTCTTGAAAGGTTATTAAAGACTAGGGTCTATGTATTATACCATGATATTCATAGTCCTAAAGTTTTGTGGACATGCGTTAAGTCTTTCATAGGATTTTTTAATTTTTAGTTTTTTAATAAAATCATCAATAAGATGTATTTTAATTGTAAAAGTTCAAAAGGACATAAAATTGGGCCTAGGGAACCAATTTTATCATGGAGATGCTCTTTTTGGACCCAGAGCCCCGACTAAACCCCTAAACCCACTTTTCAGATTCAAATTAGTAATTTTCAATTATAAATTTTGATTCTCCCCAAAATGACTCAGAGGGTCAAATAATTGGGAAAATTGGAGAAAATCCAATTCCTAAATCAAAGACAGCTTATCTGGGACTTGTCTCTGAGGTGTCAAAGTTATTGAGAATATTGTCTGGGACATTTATGAGCATAGATTATCATCTCCAACCATCAAAGGAGGGGATCCAAATCACTTCCACAAAAGGGGGGTGAATTCTCTCATGGAGGGTGTGTTTTGCCACTTGGATGAAGTAGTTAGAGGAGGTGAAGGATTCCCGAACCAAGTGTGATACCTCAATATAGGTGGAAACCTTCCCTCCCACGAATTCAATCCTCCTCCCACCATTATCTCAACCCCCAAAACCACCTCACACTTGGAAAATCC
>LPNX010148984.1:85839-101177 GCA_001517045.1 Pseudotsuga menziesii
TAAATATTGAAGGCTTTGGATGCTCATTATGTCATTGTTTCATGGTTATGCAATTTGATAATTTCTTAGGTGACATTCATCTAAATTAGCCTTTCTTTCTTGTCACGTTTGGTATTATTGATCTAGCTTCCTTTTGGACGAACATTTGTTGCTGTCAATTTGTTCATTTATTTTTTATTTGTAGAATATTTCAGGTGTAATAGGTTGTATTTGGTTGTACTAATATTCTCCTTGTCTTTTGTGATGAAATGCACTAGATTAACCATGCTTGTTTGAAGGGTTTTCTAGTTTTTGCAGGTTGGTTTAGGTGAAATTATTTTAGAGCTCAGTTGCATCCACCTTCTTTTCCATTACAGTATATCAGATACAATCTAATGTGTTTTGTTCTATATATACTTCTCTCCTTCATACCTTTCAAGATCAGGGCTTGAGGACCTCTCTCTTCTCTCTCTAAAAATCAAATCTTTCTTGGTTACTCGTTCTTTGTGTTTAACAAATTATAGATCCAAAAAGTATGATATTTAAATATATTTTGTTAAGAATATATATATATATATATATATATATATATATATATATCAGATCTAGAATTTCTTTGAAGTATCATCTCAAACTAGATCTAGATTCATACTTCGAGTGCTTGTTTTCATAGAAAAATTTACAATTTTTCAAGTACTTGATTAGTATAAGTTTTTTGTACTTTTATTTGATCAATTCATGGGATTCTACAATAAGTCACTTGCTAGTTTTTATTAGGTCTGATAAAAAGGAGAAGGAAACTTTGTTGAAAATGAAACTTTTCATCATCAGGAGCACCCAAAATCCTTCTTTCTTCCCTCCTCTTCATTCCAAAGAGTGTGTAAGCCTTTGATCCATTTTCAAGGGTCAAAGGCATTTTATTTAGTGGTTTCATCATTTTGTAAATTTAATTAATAAAGAAAGCAAGTGGGATACCCAACCCCCAAACTCCATCCCCCCTAGGAGGATTCACAGTCCCTTTCATGGTTTTCATTTTAATCAACAATTGCACACACTCTGCCTTCTAGAAAGGTTGTATAGTTTAGTTGTTTTTCTTTTTTATCATATTTAAATTCCATACCCAACTCATTTCCACAAAGTATGCTCTCTCCACCAACCAAAGGGTTTTTGTTGATTATTGGTGGATGATCAAAAAGTGGCACATAGTTGCGGTTTAATTTTTCATTAGTGTATTTGGTTTTACAATAATTGTTGCTTCATCAAATTAGAATAAAATTATTGTCTTAAACTCATGTATGATATTTCCCTCTGTGGGATTTTTTTGGTCGGTGGCGAATCAAAAGAGGTTTTCGACACTATCTTAATTCTACACATTTATCTAATAATTCATTAATAAAATAAACTACCAAAAAAACATTACGAAGATCCGGCGTATGATAGTTGACAATCATGGGAAAATTCTTCAAAGGAAGCAGGAACCATTGAGTAGTGACCTCAAGATACAATTAGGATACATCCTTGTTGGTTTAGTGTTGGACACCTTCTCAGAGACTCTGATTCAGCCCACATTTCCGAGTGAGGAACCACTTTAGTCACCTTTCGGACATATTCTCAGTACTTTCAGTATATCGAGAATCCCCTTCCCGTAACTCAACTCATTTTATAATAATTGAAACCGACCAAGACACATTGCAAAACATTTCATTTGAACGACATTGTTTTACTTTGACTCCACTAGCACTGGACTGATTCACATTTATTTCAATTTTCTTATGTGTTAATGTTATGTTGCTGTATATTTACTTAAATTTTCAAAAAATCTTGTCTCGGTAATTTTATCCAAAAACTCCTAAACAACTTAATTCATCATTAACGACTAAAACTTTACAGACTTAGAAAACTCTTTCTTAGGGACCACCTGCCTTGGATTCGTTAGGAGTTTGGCCTAAACAGAGGAGTTAAGATCAAATGACAATACTTGAATCGATACTTTCCCCCAAGGACACACTTAGCATCTTAAAGATTTATGTTGCGCTTAACCCCCATGTGTGTGAAAGGCAGCAACACAGTCATGACTCACTTTCATTCTTTTTGTATAGACATCCCTTAACTCTCTTTCAACACCATCCAAGCATAGGAAATTTGATTTCTTCAATTGTTGATGCCATATAGATGATAATTCCAGCGAGGATACCTAAGCTAAGTTATATATGCCCTTCCCTTGAAGGGAAGGAATTAATCTAAATTATCAAGATACAAATATGGATTCGGATCCGGATCTGGAGACGGATTGACTAGATTTTTTAAAACCCAGGATCCAGATACGGTGGGGAAACAACAACTACAAATAAATATAAAAATATTTTTATAATAAATAGAAAAATATAATGAAGAAACAAAACTATTTGGGAAACAAAAGGGTATAACTATAAGTTATTGCCAAAAAATAGATTTCATCTACCATAACTAATAATTTGATAAGTTGTGATATTGATCATTTAAAAAACCATTTCAACATTGAACTTGAAGTAGGTCATAATAGTGCTTTTGTGAGCCACATCCACATGTTGCTATCAGCAGGGAATAAAGTGGTTTTCTTTAATGCTATGGAAAGACTACAAAAAAATGTAGGTGAAGTGAGCAAAAACATAGTACATAAAGATAGATCATCCCTTGACAACAGACCTTGACCATAAAGATATATCAAATAAAAACGTTAAGATCAGACCTTGATATTGATATATTTGAGTTCAAGAGCATATTTTGACATAATTATAAATCAGACCTTAAGTAGGAATGGGGTTTACGCTTTTATCCATTAGGTGTTTAGGGTTTTTTTAGTTTTTCATTAAAAAATATTTTTTTGGGGGTATCAATGGGTCACAGAAGCAATGGAAGTTGCAGGATCTGTTTGAAAATTTCAGGAATTGTTTGATTTCTCATGGGATCCATTTGAAAATTTTAGGAAGTTTTATTTTTTATTTTTCAGATGATCCATTTCATGGGACCCATATATGTTTGCTTCTGTAGGTGATCTATTTCCATGGTGGATACGAGGCAGATATGATACAGATACATATCGGATCCGCAGATCCTACAAACTGGGGTGGTGAATTTGGTAACACAGTAATTAAGTTTTCAATAAGTTTATAATCTTCTCCACTTCCAAACCAATGATTAGCTCCTACCCTTACTCATTCTCCATTATCAACCTTCTAGACCAACCAATTCCGTAAAAGAGGGAAGGATAAGACAATGGCCTTCGAACATATTGACACATTATGAGTATTCTTTGAAGGTCTTCTAATTTGTTCTTCTAATGAATTAGGTTTAATATACTTTTGAAGGATATCCCGACTCCACAGACCCTCATTTGGTATGAACCTCCATATGGACTTGGTTGCTAGAGCCTTCCAAAATGATGTATACTCTTAATCCCCAAGCCTCCTATGTTTTATTTCCTTTGTTGTGATTTTCCACTTAACTTGACAGATACCCTCATTCTCTTTTTTCCCTGATCACAACATTTATTTCATTTTACTTACAAAATTTAGTGAACTATCACCCAATTGATTAATTTTTAACATATTTTCTAAATTTTATTAATCCACCCATAATGTGACATTTAACATCAATCTTATTTGATGTGGTGACATTCATGCATATGTGCCACATTTACAAGGCATTTAGTGTATAGAAAGGGATGGAAATAATTTGAATATTCCCCCTTTTATGTGCATGCAAGGGCATGTTTTGTCACATGGTAGGTGGAAGAATCTAAGTAAAGAGTGTGTCGACTACTGCATGCATTTGTATAGGTTATTTTACTTTGAGTTTGTTTTGATAGATACAATGTTATTCATTTAATCTGATAGAACAAGATAAATGTTTAAATTGTCCTCATTGTAGCTTATCATGTAAATATGAGAACACATCATATTAGGAATGATATGAGCTTGCATGGGATACAACCAAATGTTGTATACTACTCTATCACATCGTCAATTTTTTTGCCAACCACGAATATTGTTATTAGCCATAGTTTCCTACGATATTTTTATTTTATGATATCTCTACATATAAATCATCGGATCCATGATTTGATACAATATTTTTATCTTATGTTATTGTAACATATAAGTCATTCGGTAAAACTCTTCCAAATTCAAGAATATCAATAATATATAGTATTTGAATGAAGAATACTATATCATTTTATCAGGAGGTACCTTAGAATTTAGTAATCTTATATTAGAACAAGGTTGTATTTAAATCCTATGCCATAATAATACAAACTAGTTAAGATATTTCTTAATAGCTAATCTTTTAAATGTTGAGCGGATCATTTTTTTGGAGGTGCAAACACTTTCAAGTTTAGAAACTTTAGGAATCTTTGCCACAAAGGATGTTTCTTAAAGATATTGAATTATGTGGCTTAACACAGTTTACTAATAGTCCAAGGAATCCCTTACCCTCTTCACCTAGAATGCCACACAACAAATCTCGTAATTTTTGAACCCATCCCAAAATGAAAATATAGGCATTTTAGTAGAGTACTACCAAGGATTTTCAGGGCTTCAATCCAAATCCAATGGAGAAGTATTGTATGAGTATATACAAATACCATTAGGAAAGCTCAAAATAATATTATTTATATGATGTTTGGATTGATGATCATAAGTATCCTTATTATGCAGATGATGCCCAATTTTATGACATGGATATTTCACTTCCCTTCTCCCTAGTGCACACCTCCTCAAACTCAGAAGAGGATGATTGCCAAAGTGATTTTGACTTCAACCTGTCAACTTGTAGCTAAAATACATCTTACCCAAATAATTCTATTGATCCTCCTACATATATATTGTTTTACCAATGCCAATAGATACCCTAAGTTGCTCAAAAGTTGTACCAAGTTGAATTTTTCTTTGTTTGGATTTAGAAAATCCAATAAATTTGACATGGATTTACAGTCTCCTTATGTTGAGTGTGGTACTTCTATGCAGTAGAAGCTTCCTCACTACTACAATTATGTTGATGGAGGTACAAAGTGGCATTCAAGGAGTCACTACCCACTACAAGAATTCTAATTACATTGATGGTAAGTAGTGTGGTAGCAACACTGTTCTACTTTAAGTAGATAACTGGTATTCCTCTTAATGTAGTTGATGCAACGAAACTGCTATCCTTTAATATGTATTTTGAGTGCTTCATCCTATAGTAAGTAAACTAATTCTTTTACAGAGTAATTCAGTAAATGAAGACCTTACGTAATCTATGATTCTCTGTAACAAGATTTCGCTTGCTTACTTTGGTTTTATTGCCTCTCTTACAAGAAGAACGAGTCTCTTTTTCAAGAATCAAATTCTATGGATTTGAGCTATGCATCCTTAGACAAACTAACAAGAATTAAATCTTATGGCTTTCAGCTAACACATCCCTTGCAAAGGATTTCATCTCACACATGATCTATTAAGGCTTTAGCTATGCATTCTTTGCAATACTAACAAGTTTCAAAATCCATGACCTTAGTTTTAAGTTTCTTTTTCACAATAGAGAGAATGCGTGTCATGACTTATGGAAGGTTCAAGGCCTTTTTCATCTTCACAACAGAGGGAATGTGCCACAACTTACAGCACATGTGGAACCTTCTATCCGTGTCTAAAATTTTGGGGAAGATCCATATCTGATTCGAGGATCTGTGGATACAATCCCTAGGGTGTGGGGATATGATAAGTCTTTTGAGTGCTTCATCCTATAGTAAGTAAACCAATTATTTTACACAGTAATCCACAATAACAAACTCTGTAAAAGAATGAGGATTGTTTTACCCAAAGTATTTGTAAAAATGCAATGCAAAAATGAGGATTTCTTTCTCACAGTTCACTATGCTGTGAATAATTTATGTAAGTGGAAAAACAGTAAATCAACACACAAAAAAATCTACTATTGTCACAATAAATACAATGTTGTTGGAGTGTCACTTTGTAATGACCTTAGTCACATGGTTCTGGTTCATGTTTGCATTTGAATTCGTTGACAATGAAATTTGGAAAACTATATATATATATGAAATTATCTCTCTCTCTCTCTCTCTCTCTCTCTCTCTCTCTCTCTCTATATATATATATATATATATATATATATATATATATATATAGATTACAGTCATAATTGTGTTGTTTGGCATCTGAAAAATTTGATATGGCTTCAAAATGGGGTTATAATTTAATGCTTTATTCATGTGTTTTCCCTTCTGCCAAATCTCTACCAAGCCTATCCCTTGGGCCTTGAAAGTCAACACACTCACCCACTTATTCTTGTTATTCCTAATTGTTCTTCCCTACAAACATTAATGGTATAATGTAATCTTTTCAAAATATGTTTACCATTTTATGTGGATCACCTTTATAAATATTTACTTCCTAGACTTGGGTGAAAATGAATAAGAAAGACCTGAGAAACCCAATTTGTACAATAAACACATTTAAATCAAATCTATGATTTGCTGATCTTGAACCAAAATTCTGCTTGGGAACTCTATGAAATCAAAAAAAGAAACATTCAAATTTGGAAATGTAACTCCTATATCTTATTCATCTTCACTATGAAGTAGCAAACAAATAAATGGACTTGTAGAATTTTTTACAAACGATCTCTGTTTCCGTTGCTTGTTATTCAATTAAAAATACTTGCGAGTATTCGAAAAAAGATTAACTGAAATAAATATTTTTTTTACAAGATAAAAAATTACCCCAAGTGTTGAATAATCAATTAGAGTTGAATGGGTTGTCCAAATAGTTGGTTCCATGGGGAAGAGTATTAAAGTTCAGCTTATACATTTTTTTCATATGTGGATCCTTGAACCACATAATTTAAAGATTATATTAATAGAATGTGACACATCCTTGACCATTACACTATGGTGGTTTACATATAGTCCCAGGTTATCATAGTAATGTGAGGGTTTGATAATGTTGTTATAGTATTATGTGTTGCATCTTTCCTTCAATTATTTGAATCTGTCCTCATTACTGAAATCTGGAATTCATTTTTCTTGAATTATTTTGTTGTTGATGTTGTAATAGTCAGTAATTACCTCTTCAAATATTGTTGAGGTTTAACCACTCTTCCCATAAGAACAATCCTAAAGCCTAAAGTAGACTGCTTGATTCCTTAGCATAGCTTAGTGACAACATCCTACCATTTCTAAGTAATTTAATTTTCCCTCCTTAGTAGAATTTGTGTCCTTTTGTCCATTTATCCCTTTAGTGCCCTATACAAGAATATCATTTTTATAATATGTCCAAGCAAAAGACTTATTACTATTTCATAAGTATATTGTGAACCCCGACGTTCATTATTTAACTGTTTTCAAAGGGAAAAGATTTATTTTGTGGTTGTTGTTGTTAATGATGAGTAGGTCGTTGCTAGTTGAGGGATACCACTATTGGTCTAAGTTCTAATATGGCCTATAAGTGATGACTAAGAGATTCTATAGAGGATTCTAGGTATGCTTCTATTGACTTGAGGTCTGTTATTACTTGAAGGTGACCACCACTGCATTGTTTAAGGGTTGTTATGACTTCCATTTCTATCTAGATTGTGTTTTGAGGATTCCCTTGTTTAAATAGAAATGTTGTGAGGTGTCCTTCTCCCTTTCACTGTCATGGTTAAACTTCTAAGGTTGATCTTCGTTGTTGTAACTATTCTTGTACCTGTATAAACCTATCCTACACTAAGCTATATGTTTTGTTTCAATTTGAGAGTTTAATTGTGCAAGTTGTTCATAATTGTTGTTACCAATAGAGTTGTCTCTATCAATTAAAACTGGAACAACTCATTAACATGGAAAACATATACACAGATCCATCTACATGGATTCATGTGGAACAATTTTCAATTTTTATTTGGAGCAATCGTAATAAGTTCTTGGAGTTAAAGAGAAAATTGGAATTCGAAGAATTGATGTACAACATGACAGGTATTGGTGGTGATATGACATAATTTACTATCCCTTAATATGTAATATAAGTAAAAATAGACAAGGTGTAATAAAATCTGGCAAATCCAAGCTATCAATAAAACCCTGACTGCAATGTATGGAGGGAAGATAAGAGCAACTCTCATACACACAAAGCATTCTATCTTAGACATGGATTAACTAAAAGCAGTTGGAAGTTTAATGGGAACTGATAACAGAAACTGAGTAGCCCATGCCACGAAAAATAAGAATCTAAGGGAAATTTAAATCTTGTATAGATGGAATTGAAAAGTGTTGAAGGCGTCTATTCATTGAACGCCTTTATGAAGGTGCGTAAATGCACAAGCTAGTAGTAAAAGAAATAGGGGCTTCACAGTTATTGCTTACCTATAATATCTCTTACGATCCTACCACATTCATTCCTCTTACATACTGTCAATGCTTCCAATTAATGCCCTAACCAATGAAAATACCAAATCTTTGTGCACCAACGAATTCTCATTTTGTCTCCACCACTTGGGAGCTATGGAACATTATGAAGTAACTATATAAGCAATTTAATATGCAAAGAAACTCCTAAGGCTTTTAATATTGTCTTCCATCTTTAAGAGAGATTGTGCAGTATTCAATGGCATTTAGTACAATTGTCTCTCCCAGAGTTAATGTATATCTCAAACTTTCACCAATGTTTCTCTATATAATATGAGAGCCTTTCAAAATTATCACAAGAATTTGTAGCTTATATCGATTTAGATTTGCTCTCCCTGGCCTATATTCGTTATCCTTTAAACCCTAGTTGACCCCTTCAAACCCTAGATTTTTTCAAGTTTCAGTACTAGAAGCTTGTAAGATATAAGAATATGTTTGGAGGCATATCTAAGAAGAGAACATGGAGTTGGAATTCAGGAAATTCTAAACATGGTGATGAGATTGGTCTTTGCTTTCATGTTTGTTTAGCGCTCAAAATAAACAAGTCTTTTCTCCCAAAAAGACATTTAGTTTGTTGGGATGGGAAATTATATATTTATCTTTTGTTAAAACCTTTTGATTTGTGGTCTAACAAATTCAATATGCATTTTTATAGGATCTTAAGTTTTGGTACCGTTCATCATATTTTCCAATTGTTTCTATTGATAAATATAAAAATGTTGCAAATCTGATGAAGAATGGACCCCTTTCAGGTACTTCATAATATGCACTTATTTCAATGTTATTTTCTGATAGCGTTATCACACCTCTATTGCAGAAAAACTATCCAATTCAGCAAGGATTGATTTCTATCTACCGATGACATTGAAATATTGTACATTGAGATCAAGGGGAATTTGCATATTTTTTATCTGAGTCTAAGAGATTAAATTTTGATTGCTTTATAAGTCTCATCTTGGCATGATGATCTGTAAGTCACAACTAGAGGTTTGTGTGTATTGTTCTAATCAATTCTTTAACTGATCATCATTTTCCAAGAATAGAAAAGTCATACAATTGTTTTTTCCAAAATGAATAGTTAATACCTGTGCGGAGAATAAAGATCGATCTTAGTGAATATAATGAAGACAAATATGTCATGGGAGTTATTCATACAAAGAGGTTGAAAATCCTTGATACTGAAGGTTCACTCCTACAACGTATTTTGAATAAGTAGGATTTGTGAATAAGTAGCTAGAATTTTCCAAATTTAATTTAATTTATGAACTCTACATAATATCTATTATTTAGTTCATGGTACTTTTTTTGTACATGCATACATTTATTCCAGCTCACTTGTAGTAGTTTTTTTAATTCAGTCTGTGGGATCATGTTTCATAATTTGCATTTAGTAGCATGCCTATAATGAGCTTGTATATGAATAGATCTATCTCTTCTAATGGTTTTATGTTAACTAATTTTTTCATTATGATTAATTACTCCTTTTTTTGTAAAATCAAATTATTTAATTCCAAGAACAGACTATGTTAAAGCATTTCGTATTGCATTTCATCTTTTGATGTTTGATTGCAATTCTAATATGACTTCTTTCTATGGAGATATCAAAGAACAACTACAATTTCTTCAGGTTAATATGTTAATCTTATTAAAGACCATGATTGTTATATTCACATTTGAAAAGTATTTTGTCAAATGTGTTTGATCTGATCATTATGTGTTTTTTGTTCAGTTGCTCCAATCAGCAATGCACATCTATCTGCAATTTAGATGCAACAATTTATCAAAGCAAAGGATTAAAAAACAACTTTACAATCTGGAAAAGGGAAAGGGTCAGTGCCATTTTTGAGAACGAGGATACAATGTTCATATACTTGAACTCCCTATTCTGGCTTGAAATGTTTGCAACACCATCTTTTTCTACTGAATCCTACACGGGATTATTATTTTTCATTTTGTACTTTGATTTGTATCAAACATGTTTTTCCTTTTTATAGTTGTTACGGCATCTATTATAACAACACATTGGAGTCTTGTTTTTTATGAGATTAGTTTCTGCCATGCCATGCCAAATTGTGATGTGATGTTGATTTTAAATCCCAATTGGCATTGCTCTCTTTTTTAAAAGCAAAGAGACATGTCTAAAGTATGCTATGACATCCCATGCCAAACTGTAATTATGTAATGTTAATTGTAAATCCCAGATAGCATAACTCTCTTTTTGAAAAGAAAAGAGACACGTCTAAAATATGTTATAATATCTCATACTTGTTTTTTTATAATAGTGTTAAGTTAAATAAACTTGTTATATATTGTGATTTGGATTATTCTCCTTGTTTTGAGAAATTGCAGTGTTCCATTTTGTTGTGGTATTAATTGCAGTGTTCCATTTATCAATATAATGTTGCTTGAATGAAATTGTTATAAAGGTCTTTTTTTTGTAGTAATTATATAGAAATGTGATTATTAGCTATGATCTTGGGGCCTATGTTTCCTCTTTCATTTTGAAATAATACGGTGCAGGTGTTAGATGTACCTTGATTACGAAATGACATAATGTCGCTCCCTTCTCATTTCAAGTTGATCGCTTATCTTCCTGCAAGTCGTTGTCTGGTTTTATGACCAATCCTTCCTATATAACTGTAGTTTAATAATTATTCCTTCAATATGAGTTATAAATAAATATTATACCTATAATTTTAATGTTTAGAGTGTTTTCACATTTTTAATCTTTCAAGCCTTTTACCCACCTAGAATTTTTTTAGTTTCTATGAATCTTATTTTCATGTCAATTTTTTTTACTAGTATTCCTGGATATGGTCATGCTTGTTTTTCACTTTCCATTTGTTGATCCTCACAGCGATCCTTAGAACCTCTTGGTACAAATGCTAGTATATATAATGAGAAAGATATCTACAAGGAAAATCTATTTATATTAATGAATAGAGCACTATGTGTGGGAGGGACCTAATTGAAATGGAAGGTGGTTGCCTACAAGTAATGTAGACACACCTCTCGACACGTGGTATACTCAACCAAACCTAGTCAAGATCTCAACAACATAAGCATCCCGCCACTTATGCACCTTTTGTCATGTCTTTGACACCTACTAGAAAGGTACCAATCACATATTTCTTAAATTTTATTTTTTCAATAAGTTCTGAAAGGTATATCATGAAAAAATGTCAATTCCCTGTCATATCACACTCTGGTCACTTAAATAAAAGATAAATATTTTTAAAATAATTAAAATACTAATGTTATTTAAACTATAAATTTGAATTGCACTTTATAATTTGTTGATTAATTAAAAACAATTTTCTATTAACCATAAAAGAGAAAAAAGCCGTAAAATTTTGATGTTAACCATGTAAAAGGGAAAAACATACTCTTGAGAATGACTTGCCAAGATTACACTCCCTATAATTTAAATAGGGGACTACGAAAATAATATAAAAATTGTATTAGCAGTTACTCAGACTTTGGTTTCAAGAAGTAGGTTTATTCAAATTACTTCTTATCTTTATCTTTTGGTTATCTGGAATATGAGGAATAAGGTTATCTTTCAAGACATTGCTCCAAATGTCTTGCTATGCGGTATCAAAGGTATAAACCTATTTAAAGATTTCTTTGGAATGGAGAAGCCAAAGAAAACAAAGGTGTTGTATGCTTCGATTATAAAATCCTTATTAGCCGCAGGTTATTTTGATGGAGCTTCCTCAAATGATTTATGTGGTTGTGGTATGGTTCTTATTTTAAACAATGATCATATTTTTAACTTAAGGATGGGTGGTGGGATTGAAAGCAACACAAAGGCATAATTTTTGGGTCTATGGGGGTTAATGCATTTTTCTCTATTCTTGGAATTTCCGATATAAGTATATATAGTGATTCCAAAGTGATCATTGAGTGTATCAAAGGAAGTTACAATTTATACATTATGCATCTTAAGCATTGGTGCTTGAGGGTAAAATAATTGTTAAGTTTCTTCACTCAAATCTCTTTTTGGAATGCTTCTAGAATTTTCAACTTAAATATGGATATCCTTTCAAAAAAGGTTGTCACTTTTAGGGAAGGTCACTTTCTTTTTTACGAAACTATGGAGGGACAAATCCATAGCGAAGGATTAGTAGATTTTGTTAATTTTGTATAAACATGGTCTGGTTGTCTTTAAATTTTTTTGTTTGATTGGTCCCTTTAATTATGGAAAGGAAGTTATATGTTTGATTGGAATGCAATCTTTTAAAGATTGGATGTTAGAAAATAGCTTATGGAAGAGATTTTGACACTTTCCTTTGTTTGGGAACTCATAATGTAAACAGTATGTAGCTTCTTTTTCTTTGATTCAATGAGAATATAAGGAAAATGTTTTTTCTTTGAAAAAAAATAAGTTGCTCCATTTAGCTAACATTAATATTAACTAAAATTCAATCACCCCACCTAGTGTGTTGCTCCATTTCATTAGCATTAATATTAACTAAAATTCAATCACCCCTCCTAGTGGGAGAAGACATTACACAGCATGGTCTTATTTAAAAAAGTGTTACAAAATAAAATTCAAATTAATTATTAATAGCAACACATACCCAACAATATTTTATGGTTTGATAACATTTCCTCAATTTTTGAAAAAAATTACTAGTTTTCCCTAAAACTCACCCAAACACTTCCTAACTATCCAAAACTGTTATGAACCTATTCAAATGGATATTTGTTGCCTAAACATAGATTGATAACTCACCTCAACATTCCTTGTCTTTTGTTTCTTGGAATTTTTTGATCAAATCTCAGTTTGCAACGATTGGGACGCCTAGAAGCATGGTAGTAGACTTCAACGTCACTGATGCTCGAAAGCTAAAAGGGCCCAACATCCAGGTGTGTAGGGATATGAAATTTCAGTCTCCAAACCTATCCCTTGGCTTCATCCACTTACCCTATGGCATTGTCAGTTTATGTCTTTACTTCCTGTGTTGTTCCTTGTTGAAGAAAGTACTCAATCATTTGTAAAAATCTTATTCAAAATTTTATAATATCTGCAGTAAGAGATAATATTCAAATCTGATTCAGATATGGGATATTACGGAGGATTCCAAATAGGCGACACTTTGATACATTTGGGGAAACTTTATTCTCGGGTAATCCAGAGTTGTGTGAACTTCCCCTTGCAATAAACTGCAACAAACACTATGAAGAGGATGCTGACAGTAGTGAGAAAACTATGCTTTGGTGGGAATTGTGAGAAGTTGGAATCAGATTTGGATGGGGAATATGATTTAGAATTATGTTCAGTGTTAGATCTCAATAGTATCTCAGTGTTGGAAGTTTAATTTCTAGTTGAAAGCAGTTATTTAAATTTGCTTTGCATTTGCATGCAATTTGTGTCGGTCAAAGACTGGCATAAAGGCATTTTTCAGAAATGTTACTTCTATGTGAAAAATATTTGAATGCTCAATATTTCAATTCTTAGAATGTCTATGGAAGAGATACTTACAGGCATTCAAAACTTGAGGACATACCTCCAACTTTATGAGAACTTGCAATCAGGATTGAACTTGTAGCTTTTTTTGTCGTGTTTATTAAATTGTAGGGTTTAAATTTAAAGGAGATAACATATGTATATGTTGATCAAGACTTTACAAATATAAAACTTATGATGTCATGTTAAATCACAATAATTTAAATTATGTTTTCTTAAAAGAGTATGTATTTTTATTTAATATAAGCTAATTGCAAAATTTATTGTTGTTCGTATGAAGTCGATGCTGGAATGGAAGCTTTCAAAAGATCAATTTAGGTTTTTTGTTGAATTGCCATATTTTAGATGCAATAGGAGTGGCTCAAGAATGTGTTCACTCTATAAATAAAATGAAACTGAAGGCAATTGTTTTGAAAATAGATTTAATAAAAGCATATGACAGAGCTGATTAGTGTTTTCTAAGATTAGTTCTCCTTCAGATCATTCTCCATGTGGAAGTGATGAAGTGGATTATGGCTTGTATTTCGACTGCAAACTTTGCAATTATGATTGATGGTAGGGCAACTGATGGTTTTAAAAGTAGCAGAGGTTTGTGACAAGGGTGTCCCTTATCACCTTTGTTGTTTTTGCTTGTTATTAAAGGCTTGAGTTTGATGATAAACTATGCTAAGTCAAAGAAGAGTATTCAAGGAATAAGATTTTCGCATTTGTTATCCATTTCCCATATTTTGTTTGTGGATGACATGTTAATTTTTGGGAGAGGTTCAATGGAGGAATGGAGTTGTTACCACTCGATTATATATTTATTTTGTTTTTCTTTTGGGATTATGGTAAGTGCTGATTTTTTTTCTTTATAGCGTTGAAGTGGAAGAAGATCAATCACTAGTACAAGTGATCAATTTTGCCATGGAAAAACGTGGCAATATCCATGGAAAAGCATGGATATTGCCACGTTTAAGTGTTTTTTGTTCCGTGGAAACTTTTTCGTCGCAATAGCGACGACCCCTAATTTCCGTCGCAAGAGCGACAATGTTCTAGATTTCATTATATGCTTAAGCCGTTGCTATATCCACGCCTCATCGTCGCTGTATCCACGGCCCGTCGTCGCCTGTCGTCTCTATATCCACGTCGCATCGTCGCTATATCCACGCTTTATCGTCGCTATATCGACGGTTGGTGGTGTTTTGTCTGTCGCTGTATCGACGGGTTGGTGGGATTTCCGTCGCTGTATCGACGGGTTTTGAAATTTTTTTTTAAAAAAAATTACCTGGATTATCTTCAATACGAAATGTTACCTGTAGATTGTGGTGAACCTGCCACGGTTCTCAAATTGATTCTACTACGTATTGCGGGGGCAATTATAAACCTACAGTAGTTTAGAGCAACTTGAGTGCTCATAGAGAGGGGTAATTTATAAATTTTGTTCTTTTGAAAAAAAAAACAATCTTATTACAAACGTTTTAGAATATAATT
>LPNX010149001.1:874-59633 GCA_001517045.1 Pseudotsuga menziesii
AGACCAAAAATGTGCATCCACGTGCATATATATATATATACAAGTCACAATACACATGATCAACACTGTACATGCCCTGAATACCCCCAGTACTCAGCTATCCCAAAAAATATGGATCAAAATCCCTCAAAACTCATACAATACACGCCGTCGNACCCCAGTACTCAGCTATCCCAAAAAATATGGATCAAAATCCCTCAAAACTCATACAATACACGCCGTCGCTACAAAAACCAAGCAGAGCCCCCTGCTCTCCCTAGTGGGAGTCATATCCCGGATCACTCTCCGTGTCAGCCGCCCCTGACTCCTCCTCCCGCTCCTCCTCAGATGAGTCCTCTGCTCGCCTAGGTCTCGGTCCCCGGGCTCATGCTCTCTCCGCCAAGAGCGCCACTCGGAATGCTATACCTCTGAAATCCCGAGGCGCCTGCCGACACTCCCGCCGAATAGCTCGCGGCAGGCCCTCCCACCCCGCCTCGCTAACTCCCGTCAGCAGTCGCTCCAGCAGCGTCCGTCCCGACTCGAGCGCCGCATCCGCATCCCGTCGATGCACTGGACCTCGCCCGGGCAAAGCTGGAACTGCCACTATCCCTCGACGCGCCACATGCCCTGGCGGTGGCCGCGGTCCCACATCTGCAAGTCAACCAATTGTCAGTTACTATATATCATACATATATCATCCACAACATCAAGCTGAACGAAACAATTTGAAAGAGACATACCATCTGGCCCCCATGCCTGTCCAGCTGGACGGGGTGCATCTGGATCCCCCGTATAATCCATGTCCCTGTACGGATAGTCCTCCAGCGCCAGTGGCAGCTGAAGCCACTGCATGTACAACTCCTCTGTGAAATAGCGGCCAACGTCACCACCACCACGGCGGCGCATCATCTCTCCCCATCTAATCATGCGAGGCTCCCTGACACCTCCTGCCCTCACTGGCACCTGTGGCCGCAGTGTGGGGACCCTCTCCATGAAGAAGACGCACAAGAACGACCCGAAGCAGAACCCCTTGCCAGCTTCCTTCGCTGCGGTCAGCTGTCGCTGAACGCAGGTCAGGAACATCTGGCCCCATGCAAAATAGGTACCCTCCAATGTCCGCTCCACCAGCTGCATCTGCCCCCCAGACACCTTCTCAGGTGCCTGCGAGCCCAAAATCCGCACTATACATGCGGCTGTCGCCCGAACTACTGGCTCCCGTAAATCAGCTACCAGGAGTGCATTCCGATGCACCTGCGCCTCATCTCTACAAAACCTCACGGCCATGTCCACAATATCCAGATCCGCAGACCCCCGTGGCTGGGTATCTCAAAAGAATCGTTGATGAGTTCTGTAAGGAGCAAGCAGTCAATAAAAGAGTCTATATCCATAGTATCAAAGAAATATTTTATAACGACCTCACAAAATAGTTCTTGTGTCCATTTCCGACACTTTTCTTAAAATTCTTGATCAAAAGAGGGACAGGCCACATTGTCGAACCTAATTCAATACTGATAACTCTTCCAACAAACACAAACTAGGAGGCAAAGCAGAAGGAGTGAGAGAAATTTGTTCAAGAAAGAGAGTGGGAGTACTTCTTAAACAAATCGGCAGTTCCACTTGGGATTTCTACAAGATTTCAGGTCGGCTATGGGGTTAGTTGTCATGTCTGAAGTAGATTAGAGAAATTCTAGTTGCTTAATGAAGAAAACACCAACGCTAGCGATGAAAACTTAGGCCAAAAAGGAGAAAAATAAAATAGTTACTCACAAAAGCAGTCCAGGTATATAGAAAATAAAACAAGAGAAGAGGAGAAAGAGAAGGGAAAAGATTAGAGAGTAAGGCGTTGTGCTCCAACAGGAAGAATGATGAATAGAGTGACAGACTAAGAATGAAATTCGCTAGAGTCGAGTCACAACTGACAGGAAGAGGGTGTCGATTAATAAGTGTCACGAATGGATGAATACTTGTTGATAGAGCATGGTAATTTTCTCCAAGTAGACATACCCCATGCTGTTATGCCTCATTCCCCGCCAAATACTAGTTAGGTTTCTTGAGTGCAGGATATTGTTCAAGAAGATTTAGGACTACGAGATGTAGAATTAGGTGTATGGATTCGATTAGACGGTGAAGGAAATGATGTCGATCATCTTGTAATTCATCGATTGCAAGAAGGAAATTGGGTTACTTTTCAACCCTATCCATCTATTCACAGTATTCACCTACTCTACTCAAATCATGAAGGAGCACCTCCCCATCCAATTACAGCTTCAGAGAACACACCGGAGAAATTGGAGTCACAAGAAAGGTATCCCAGTCTCAACAATTAACTTGGGTATCATCAAAAGGAGTCAGCATAAATCGACTTCTAGTCAAAATTGGGCCGATTGGTAAAGAAATATCTTCCAACGGAAATGAAAGTTCTATCGAAAATAGTTATGAAGAAAAAGAAGTTACATAAAAACAACCCACCACCACCACCACCCCCACCACCGCTTGAAGGAGATATAGAAGCTGAAAATATGGAACATATGTCTTCCCACATTCCCCTCTATGAGGGTGATGAAGATACCAAATGACATTGGTTCGTATGTGAATCGATTTGGGAGGAAAATGCGGTTAATAATGAAGACCGACAAATGGCCCAGTTTTCAAGTGCTCTACGTAAGCGAGCACTAACAGGTACATAACGTATACGAAGAAAAAATGAATTCCACTAAATCCCAAATAAAACAACAGTTCATGTCATTCTTCAAAACACCAGATGCAAAACATCTTGCAACAAATAAGTTGAAGACTACAACACAGAAACCGACTGAAAAAGTTCGAGAGTATGATAAGAGATTCAAATACCTACTAAGCCAGTTGGAGTGTAACATAGATGAACAATTATTGATACAATTCTTTGTTGCAGGATTCTTACAGAAAATACGGATGCATATTCGACTAGACAACTTCAACACATACGAAGATGCATTAACTAAGGTGTTACAAATAGAGATGGATGAAGATTACCTTGTCAACCCCATCGATAGACGTCTTGAAGAACAATTGGAAATTATGCAGAAATCAATAATGGAGATAAGTCTCAAAGGACATGAAGTCTGGTGTAATAAATGATCGATGGTTGGGCATACAAAAGACTTATGTCGACAGGATGATTGTCGACAAGATATTCGTTTCGTGCATTCAAAGTGATTTTGTGACATATTCCAGGAGCATGAATTACATGCGACAAAAGGCTATCCATATATATGAAAAATGAGGAAGATCGTTGGTGTGTCATCTATGAAGTCAAAATTCACTCGACAATAAAATGTCACTTAAGTTTGAATAATTGACAGAATTACCAGGCAGTCTACCAGATGAATGTTGTCACACAGAACAACAACAATGCTAATAATAATAACAACAACGACCAAAATGAGCAGAATAATCAGAGGTATGATTGTTATAGCGGATTTCACCACTCTAGGTGAATCACACTTTGTATGGCCTTCCCCTGTCCCGCTGTAGACTCTTTAGACCCCATGGACCATCTTTTGTCCTTTGATGTTTCCTTGATCATCCCTAAAACCATATGAAAAATGATATACGTGGATTTTAACCCAATAACCGCGTACATACGTGAGTTTGACCCATATAACCACGTACATCAGGATGTGTGCATAATCCAAATCCTTTTGGAGTTTTCCTTGACATGGATCCGACTCATATGACTCCTGGCCTTCCATATGCCTTGAGATCGCACGGATTCGACCTTTCATTATCCCTTTGAAAGCTATATAAGGAACCCCTTGGTACATTTAAGGCATATAGAGAGAATTGAGAGCAATGAAACTATAGTCCATTGTTTCCAGAACTTATACTTGAGTCTGCATCCCTTTGTCCCTTGGAGCACTTTTGTGTTCTTCCCAAGCTTGCCTTTTGCTTGTGAGCTTGCTATCGAGAGATGGAGGATTGAAGTGGTGGAGGCCCAAGTGGGGGATTCAATTTCTCCGGTTCGCAGACGTGCCGTCAGAGGTTGTATCTATCTTGTAATCTCTGATTCATATTAATAGAAATATCTTTTCCTGTCCAATGATGTGTATTTGATTGAATATTTTATCCATGGGAATATGTCAAATGCTTTTACATTATTGATTATATATGCTAGAATAGATTTAACACCATGATATATAGTATGCTTGTATTGTTTACTTGTTGTTGAGGAAGTATTCTATCAATTCAAGCTGAAGATTGGAAAGCTTAACGGGGATCTACTTCAACTGTCCGGAATAAGGTACGAGGTCTGATCCTTTAGTGTTAGATGTTTTATTTCTATTGCATATTGGAAAAGACTGATTTCTGGAGTCAAGATGTTTGTTGTGGTACCCCAATCCATAGGAATTTCTCTCCATAACAAAATTGGTGACTCTGATGGGGTGTTCCTAGTAGTTGTCCTTCGGGGGTGATTTTCTTGGCAGTCAATGTATTTGAATTGCTCTCTCTCTCTTGTTTCTGTGTCAGGTTTGGGGGCATGTATGCTTGGTAGAGTTTGATTGGTGTGAAGTTTGTCTCAGCCTACCTATTTGCCTTGTTTTTTATGCACCTTTTCTTTCTGTACGCGGGTTTTGGATTTACAGCCATGTATACATGCGGTTTCTACTGCGATTTCCGCGGATACACGTGGGTTTACTGCGAACAGTCGCGTATACCGTTGGTTTTGCATTTTTGTGGAAGATAATTGGTTGCTGGGTGAATTGTGTTAGTTGTTGAGTCTCCTTTGGCACTGCCTGAGTCTGTTCAGACCTCTATTTCTAACCAGAAACATTTTTTTTAGCCTAATTTTTTTTTCTTTAGGAAAGTTCTTGTCATGCAATTTTCGATTTTTTGTTTGAGATTAGTGCATTAGAGTTCTTTTACCTTAGTGCTTTGCTTGAATGCTTTTTATGTGTGCTTGTAGAGTCTGAGGTTCGTAGAATCATTCTTTTTCTTTTTGCATCTCTTTTATTTTCAAAAAATCCAAAAACATTTGCTTATCATCATGCATTGCATTTTGCACTTTGCATTGTACTTGCACTAGATCTAGATTTGCTTTGGAGTACTAGTTAGGAATTCATATAGGAAATATTTGCATTCATTTGAAGAAGAATTCTGCATTTCACGTAGTAGCATACCCTGTTTTCATGGACACAATGCATGTGCATTGATTGTTACGGTGTGCATTTTACTTCATGTTGTGTCATAACACCACTAGTTGCACGACCATATCCTATTTTTGAGTAATAAAGGCAACTAAAATCAACACTAAAATAAAATGAATTACACTCTTTTCTTTTCTAGGGTGCACCAACAAGCTTAGGTTTTAGGATCTTGGAATAGTTCATTGTAAGTTAATTCTCCAAGATCACTAAACAACAACATCTAGGTGTCTGTCCAGGGAGTGTGTGAAATCCTTGGTATAACCATTGTTCTCAGGATCCTCCTCTCAAACGGGAGTTAAGCACAAGGCAGTGTGAGCAGTTATTGATTGGGATGACCCCTAGTCATAACTGAGTAGCACCAGAGATATTTCCAGGATTGTATTTGTATCTGGGGGCTCTTTCAAGAGTTTCGGGCTTTGCTACCCTGCCCATACGGTCAATCCCGCCTGCGACTGTCCGCCTGAGCATTGATTATATTGAGGTGACCTTAGTGGCCTTACCTAGGATATCGAGGGGGTACTTGTAGAGGTTATTCTATGGGTGTCCCAGCTAGGTTGGGGTCGGACAGCACAGTCGCTTTACGCGTTGAAGTTGAGGGCCACAATAATTGGTTACGTACCTCCGCTTGTTGTGTATGGGAGTCTCAAGCCTCTCCTAGGTGAGACATACCTGCTTCATTCGGGAGCTCACTTATCCAGCCCTTGTTTGCCTGTATTTGGCTTTATATTTTATTAGTGATTGCTCTATGCACGCTAGATTGGCCTAGGGTTGACGTAAATAGAGAGTCTTTGCTATTTTTTGCGTCATTGTGGATTCGGGTGCGGTTCCTCGTCGCTCTCGTCATTTAGTAGGACTTTCGCCTTCTACTTCTCCTCATCCTTTGGGAGAGAGACCTAGATAGTCCAGGCGGACTATGTCACATATTGATTCACACACCATGGGAGATCATTCAAAGGATATTTCTGAGCCACCTCCTCCCATTCGTGTTGACGATGGGGAATTTACACCTACTTACGATCCTTCACCCGAATTAGCTGAGTTAGGTCCTATGATTTCTGAGATAGGAGCCATGCATGATAGACCTACTCACTCTAGAGATGATTCCCCTTTGACACGTTACCGGTATGGCATGCCGAAAGACACCGAGACTCATTTTGAACCCACCATTACTAGCTATGGTAGTTATGGTATGGATGGTTTTCCTATGCACGATTTGACATTTCATGTCAAATATGACTTTGAGCCTAACACTATGCCTCGGGGCAATCCCATTCCTTACCTTGCGGAGAGGTTTGGGAGTACTAGTCACATTGCACCTTCCGTCCCAGTGGTGGAAGCTACGTCTTATATCCCTCCTAGGTCTAGAGTTAGTGATCCCATTAGGATACTCGATCTGAGACAAGTGACGATAGGCGGTAATACTTATATTATTACTCAGGTTCCTTCATCCTCGGCTCCTAGTTCTTCAAATGTACATCCTCCACCTTATTCACGTGGTCCTTTGAGTTAGCACATGGCTATGAATCAGGTCCGTACTGCGGTTGCTAGACCGATTGTGTCTCAAGTTTACATACCGCCCGTTGTTTCAAGAGGCTATGTTCATGCTTCTAGAGGTCAAATTACTACTTCTACGGCATATATCCCTACTTCCAGTATGTATATTCCTACTTCCGGAACCTATCTTCCTACCTACGGAGTGTTCCATGGGGCATCGCATGCGATGACCTGTGGACCCTATTACGGGACGCAGTATGGACAGGTTTATTCACCTTATGGAGGCGGGTATTCACAACCTGCTTAATCTCCTAATTATGGCTTTGTAGCCCCTACCAGTCAAGGTCCACCATATTATGGTACTTCCACACCACCCTATATAGGTTAGACAGGAGGAGGACACTATGGCCAAGGCCATGGTGGTGCTCAACCCTATATGAACCAGGGAGTGGTCCATAGACCTCATCATCCTAGGCTCCCTTTCCTCGCGATGCTTAACCTTCCTGACTTATCGAGACTTACGAACGATCCCATGGCTCATGACCCGGCTTGGCCGGCTGTCCCTACCAAGCTTCCTTCGGACATACCTAAGTTCGAAGGAAAACCGGGAGAGGATCTGAGTGAACACGTTACTACGTTTCACCTTTCGTGCTCTTTGAATTCGTTACATCAGGATTCAGTCCATTTGAGACTATTTCAGCGCACCCTCACAAGGCCTGCTGCGAAATGGTATATAGAGTTACCAAAGGGATATTTCACCTTGTTCGAGGACCTTGTGATGACTTTTCTTAATCACTTCCAGCTACCAGTGCGCTATGATGTTGGTACTGAACTCTTGTCGACATTTCGGCAAGATAAATCCACCCAT
Organism: Pseudotsuga menziesii; assembly: GCA_001517045.1. NCBI lineage: Eukaryota > Viridiplantae > Streptophyta > Pinopsida > Pinales > Pinaceae > Pseudotsuga > Pseudotsuga menziesii. The sequence goes on from LPNX010149001.1 coordinate 8,399, forward strand.
ATTTCTGATCATATTCGGGAATGGCGTAGACGGAAGAGATTAATTAAATATTTTATACCGCCAGCGTTCCTTCTTGAGTGGTTCCTCAAGTCATTATTGCCATACATAGTGAAGGATGTTTCCACATATGGAGTGCAGAATGAGGAACAAACAATCTTTAGGGCGCAGGAACTAGACTTGATCTATGCTCAGTCCAGTTTGTTGTATGAGATTATTCCCAACACTCCTCGTTCGAGTTTTGATCCCAAGGTCAAACCTGGACCACATGCCGATGGCATTGTGGGTTGTGCAAGTGCAAAACCTGCGGATTCGGTTGCAAAGAAAGTTAGTCATTTGTCACTCAACCGATCTGCTTCGGGACAAGCTATGGCTTCATCTCAACCCACCCAAACGGTGAATGTACTTTCTGTGCAATCGTCAGACCAGAAGGGTAACCAGCAGGCTGAATGGAATAGAAGAAAGGGTAAGAATAATAATCGAAAGGGTGGGAATAAGAATGAGAATGCTACCAATAATGACAAGAACGGTAAGAATGCTGGGGGGGACAAGCAAGCGAAACGTAAGGTTAAATTCCCTTGCAAGCTATGTAAGGATGATCACCTCACTTACGTGTTCCCTCGGATTGAAGAAGCTTCGAGATTCTTAGCACAAGACCTAGTTGTGCTAACGAACCCTTTATCGCATAACCAGAATATGAACTCGAAGTCCCATGACCAGTCTAGTGAGGATGATCCACCTGAGACTAGCGCTCATGGGTGCATTAACATGGTCCGTGCTGCCAAGGTTATGACTCGTGTGAAAGATTATAGTTCATCACAACCCAGCCCAGGCAAAGAACTTGATCCACCAGGAACCCCTTTACGCATTAAGAAACCTGCAGATAAACTTGAGGCCACACCTCGCATTCCTAAGCGAGTCCTTAAGCGTTCGGGGCACAATCCAAATTCCCGAGCCACCCATAATTATTTAGTTGTCAAGGATTTGGGCCATACTCCTTGTGCGATGTCTGCATTGGAAGTGCTTCAGAGTTGTCCTTCGCAAAGGAAGGCTTTGCTTTCTTCTCTTGGTGTGAACGGTGATGATTCTTCCTCAGTGATCAAATTTGAAACCGCGGGACATCATCCTCGCTTTCCCTACTATGTGTCCCTTTTGGTGCATGTAGAATGTCTTGGTATGACCGTCAAACGCACTGTGATTGATGAGGGTGTTGCTGCTTCTGTGATTTCTTTGTTCTGTTGGAAGGGTCTCAGTTCTCATGAGCTGTCGAAGTCAATGACTATGTTAACTGATTTTGATGGGAGATATTTTAGGCCATATGGCATCATTCCTTCCCTTAAGGTCCATTTGGGGTGGAAGACCGTTGCGATAGAGGTTGAGGTGGTTGATGTACCCCTGGACTATAATCTCTTGCTGGGTAGGAACTGGATGTATAGTATGCAAGCCGTTGCTTCTTCCTTGTTCCGCATTGTATGCTTTCCACATAACGGGAATATTGTAACGATTGATAAGATGGCATTCAAGAATCCTTCTATTACCGCATATTCGGGAGCTTCAATCCTGATCGTTGAGCACTCTCAGCCGACAACTGGGAGTGTGGGTGTAGGCATGTATCCATCCCTTATGGGAAGCTTTAGTTGTCATGCACCGATCCTCATGATAGGATCTTGTTCCGATAAGGCTTCGACTTCTACGACCTCGGTATCTTTTCACACAACTCATATGAAAGACCCTTGGATTCTTCCTTCACCGAGTACTTTGAGTGAGCCTGTCGAGACCAACGTGCCGTTGCCTGCAGCTATGATTGCTTACCAAGCTAATCTCAAGAATGTTATAGAGCCTTGTTCTTCCTCTTCGCGGATGGAGGACGAAGACCCCTATGTGCTGCCGGCATGGGAAGTACAGTCTTCTCATGCCCATGACTACCTTGATACGGTTTTCCCTTCAGATGCAGCGATTATCGAGGCTATGTCGGGTGTTGAGCCACCTTGGGAGGAACTTCATCATAGATCATACTTCCTTCCACCGCTTGACCGTTTGGAGCATGAGGATTATAGGGAGATTCTTAGTCAGAGAGTTGGTAGTCCTATGGTTCCATTAAGCTCTCCTAGTCCGATGGCTGATGGAAACATGGCGAACATATCAGCAATGATTCCTATCAACATCTCTCGCAATCCTGGCTCCATTGAGAATGTCTATATTGGGGTGGAATGTTCCCATGTTGAGATTCTCGAATATACCGAGCTATTCAAGGAATTCCATGATGTTTTTGCTTGGTCTTATGACGAGATGCCAGGTATTGACCCTTGGATTGTCGAACATGAGATTAAGACTTAACCCAATGCTAAGACTGTTCGACAACGCTTGCGCACCGTGAATCCTAGGAAAGCGTCCGCCATTAAGGCAGAGATAGAGAAACTGTTGAAAGCCAGTTTCATCTATCCCATTCCCTTAACGGAGTGGGTTTCAAACCCCATTCCGGTGGATAAGAAGCAGGGACCGATCCGAATATGCACTGATTTCCGTGATTTGAATCGTTCCTGTCCTAAGGATAACTTCCCCACACCATTTATAGATCAGATTTTGGATGAGTGTGTAGGTAGCGAGGTGTTCTCCTTCATGGACGACTTTTCCGGGTATAATCAGATCCAGATTAAACCTGAGGACCAACACAAGACTGCATTTATTTGTCCTTGGGGAATGTTTGCATATCGGAAAATGCCTTTCGGCCTTAAAAATGCCGAAGGTACATTTCAGCGGGCGATGACCTTGATCTTCCACGATCCCAAGTCTATTATTGAAGTATTTTTGGATGACCTCACTGCTCATTCTTGTATGAGAATGTGTCATTTCTATCACTTGAGATCGGTATTCGAAAGATTCCAGCACTATTCAGTTAGATTGAATCCTCATAAGTGCATCTTTTGTGTGAATTCAAGTCGTTTGTTAGGATTCATCATTTCAAAGGAGGGTATAAGAGTCGACCCCTTGAAGGTTGAGGCAATACTTCAGTTGTCTCCGCCGAAGAACATTTGTCATCTTCAGTGTTTGCAAGGCATGACAAACTTCCTACGAAGATTTGTTGTCAACTTTGCCAATTTGACTAGAGGCTTCATGTGTCTCTTGAAGAAGGATACTCCCTTTGAATGGGATGAGCGAGCCTAGGAGTCCTTTGATGCACTTAAGGGAGCCCTAGCATCGGCCCCGGTGATTAGTCCTCCGGATTATAGCCATGATTTCCTATTATATGTGGTCGCGTCTTTAGAGATGATTGGTATGGTTTTGGTTCAAGAGGATGAGGAGCTCCAAGAGCATGTCATATATTATCTGAGCTGAAACCTTATTGACGCAGAGATTCATTATTCTCATGTTGAGAAGCTTGCTTTAGCGAATGTACATGCGTTTCAGTGTTTGAGACATTATATTCTCCTTCCCTAGACCTTGGTTGTGGCCCATGTCAATCCGTTTCAGTTCTTCCTCACACGAAGGATGATTGGGGGAAAGTATAATAAATGGATTGTCATTCTGCAAGAATTCGATCTCAAATTTGTTTCGGCAAAGTCGAAGAAGTCGTTAATTTTTGCAAAGCTTATATCGGATTTTTCGAGTGAGGCCGAGGAGTTGGTTTGTGAAAATACGTTTGTTGATGAACACATATTCTTAATCTCAATGTCTGACCCATGGTATGGAGATATCATAGTATATCTACAAACACAGAGGACCCCTACCCACCTCTCCCTAGATGAATGACGACGATTACGTCATGTCTCTAAGAACTACCTTATAGTGGAAAATACTTTATACCGCCATGGGGTAGATTCCATTTTACGATGTTGTTTAACTCATGATGAGGCTGAGGTTGTGCTGAATGATTTCCATGGAGGGGTGTGTGGTGGTCATTTATCTAGGATTTCTACAGCTCAAAATATTTTGAGAGCGGGTTATTTCTGGCCGTTGATCTTTAAAGATTGTGTTGATGCTGTCAAGAGGTGCCACCCTTGCCAGGTGTTTGCACATAATATGTGCTCGAAACCTGCCCCATGACATCCCATTATCACCGCCGATTCCTTCACTAAGTGGGGGCTTGATTTTATGGATTGCAACCCAGCCTTGGCTGGGGGGCACCATCACATTATAGTGGCTGTTGATTATTTCACGAAATGGGCTGAGGCAATGCCTACAATAAAATCTGATGGTGGGACAGCCGCTCACTTCATATTCAACCAAATCATTACTCGGTTTGGGATTCCGAAAGAGCTTGTCAATGACCATGGCTCGCACTTTCAGAATCGTATGATGGAAGAGTTGGCATCCAAGTTAGGATATAAGCAAGAGCACTCCTCTTCTTATTATCCCCAAGCGAATGGACAGGTAGAAGCAGTGAATAAATCACTAAAATCCATTCTCCAACGAACCATCGCACAAAGCAAGACGAATTGGTATATTATGTTATACCCTGATTTGTTGGCATATCGAACCGTGGTTAAGACTGCCACTGGTTTTTCTCCATATTAGCTTGTACATGGAGTGGAGTCGATATTGCCGGTTGAATGCGAGATTCCTTCGTTGAATCTAGCTGTGGAACTCTTACCAGACACTTCACCTTTGGAGGAGCGTTTGGTTCACCTTGAGCAACTTGATGAGCAGCGTCGAGATGCCTTGGTGGCTCTAGAGGTTAATAAACGTCACATTAAGGTCTAGTACAACAATTCTGTCTGTCCAAGAGTGTTTAGTGAAGGATACTTGGTCCTTTTGTGGGATCAATTGAAGGAACCCTTGGGGGCAGGGAAATTTAATCCTATGTGGCGTGGTCCTTACGTGGTCAAGCGTGTATTAGAGAAGGGTGCCTATGAGTTGCTCGATTACAAAGGCACAGCTTTGGGGGAGCCTAGAAATGGGTTCTATCTCAAAAAATACTATGCATGATATTTATCCAAGCCTGCTTGTTGTATATTATTGTACAGCTTTGCATAGTTAGGTATTTTTATTATCGTGATCGGGTTTGTGATTAGTTTCTATTTCTTTTGGCAGATGTCAAGGGAATCTTCCACCTATGTAGGATTCGTGGATGGTGCAAGCCATCACACTCAACACTCAGCCTCTACTGCTTGGGTGATTTATACTCCTATGGGTCAGGTATTGTCTTCAGGAGGTGTATGTCTACGGCCATCTTCCAACAATGTTGTTGAATATAGCGTCGTTATTGAGCTTCTACGGGATGCCATTCTACATGGCGTTCTATCTCTTGAGGTACGTCTTGATTCGGAGTTAGTAGTGTCATAGCTCAATGGTTTGTACCATGTTAGAGATCAGATGTTATTGAGAAGGTTATTACGTGTGAGATTGTTAGAACGACAATTTGACCATATAACATATATACACATTCCAAGAAATAATAATCGAGTTGCTGACTCATATGCTAACTACGTGTTAGATTGGCATTTGTATCATTCATAATAAATTAATCACAAACATTTTTACACATGTAAATAAATAAATTGATCACCATAAAAAAAATTTATATATATCAAAATGTGGTAATACATAGTGTCATATACAAAAGTGGGGCTTTTAAAGCCACCATCATATAATACACAGTAGTACAAAAGATATACACTCCCAGGTATCTAATCCTGTGGAGGAGGAGGGTTGTGATCATGGTACGTCACCATGGCTCTAGCTAGCCGTCAAAATAAATGCACCCATGTGCATGGTACACCCACCACCTGTCGCTGTATGGCCTCAGGAAAGTCCTCGACTTGCGCCATGGGAAATCTATGAGTCAGTCTCACAAAGTTGGTATGAATGCTCTGGAGCGTTCGCTTCGCATCCACACTGGTGATGTCATCTCCTCTTCCCCTCTGTCTATGATGTGGGAAGCCCTCTGGTCGCCGTGGTCCCACATCTGCACATAAATGGTAGATGTCACTATGTGTTGACGCGCAAAAACATGTCTTTTTGATTCCACATAATCAAGAAAATACAAAAAAATTAAATAACTCAAAAATTTTAAAGAGTGAGAATCAAGATTCGGTACCTATCTCACCATATGCCGATCCTGGTGGCAATGGCATGTCTGGATCCCCCCAGAAGTCTATCCCTGCATAGGGGTAGTCATCTATGGAAACTATCTATCGTCGCCACCATGGAACGAAGTCAGCTGGATATGGGTTGGCCACCCTACCACGCCCCAGTCTGTGCATCGCATCTGCCCAACGTCGTTGGGCCAGATCTCGAACCCCATGGAGAGGAATTTCCACTCTAGGGCTCAATCCTGGAACACGCTCAAAGAAAAACGTGCTCAAAATGATGTTGAACCCGAAGTTCCGTATCCTGCCTGCCTTACACTCACTGAGCTGGTGTTTCAAGTTTCTCAGTAGTGTAGTACTCCAGTCATATATGGTCAGTCTCATACACTCCACCGCATAGAACATCAGTGGCCATGAGGCCTAATGGAGTGATGCTAAGCCTACTATCCTTCCCACCATCAGTAATATGGCCTTTATTCCTAGCACCTGTATAGCATTGGTGGGGACTTAGCTCCCCACCTTCTTCGTATTTGGGTAGCAGTACACAGCTATGTACTCATCGATGGTAAGGCCACCTCCTGGCCCACCTCGGGAACGAAGGTTCACCACCTCCCCTCGTCTAGATAGACTTGTGATAAATTATATGTCTTCCACCTCTATGGCGAGAGACATCCCATCAATACGGAAGGACTCTGAGTCTGGATCCCAATAGTCTACCAGCATCTGTAGTAGTCTTGGTTTGGCCCTCAAACCACCAAGACACCAAATCTTGTAGAGTCCACAACCATGAAGAGCTTGTTGAGCCATTACGTCGGCCCTTACTGCTTCCTCTACCTCACCATGCTCATGCTCTCTCCACTCTAGCACCATCCTGCAAGAGAAATTGCAAAACTTCCCATTAGATTCTTGTAAATTCACTTGCGCGGCCGCATACACGACTGTTTTTCAAACAGCCGCATATGTACGCGGTTTCTAGCCCCTTTTCTGTGTATAGCCAGCCCTATACGCAGAAAAATATTCGATATCCGTGTGGGCCACAGCGCTCATGTAGAGATGGCCTTAAAAACCTCATTTAACCATGAAAATCAACAAAAATTGTATCAAAATGCAAGAGGAGAGCATGAGTAAATACCTAGAAGAAACGGTTGTGAATTCCGCCACCTGGATCTCCTAGAATTTGCAGTTGAAAATCAGAGCTCAAATGGGTAAAAGTTTCAAATGATTTATATTTTTTACTATTTATAGAAAAAATTTCAAATATTTGAAAATTTTTACCCCCTTTCCTATAGTTTTGACAGTTTCTAACCATTTTGGACCGTTTCTGACATAATTTGTGATGTAGAAGACCATTTGCAGTGTCGTTGCAGCCTTTGGATTGACCTGTTCGTACTGATCTCAGGTATCATGACTAAACTAGCATATAGGTTAGGTTCACCACCATTTGCATTTTTCATGACCTTATGACCATATCACCATGACCTTAGTTACGAACCCACTCTATTATGTCGCGGAACCTTCTTGCTGCTTTAGAAGTGGCATGATGTGAGTGGTAGAGCTTTACCTTACATGGGTACCCTAGCTAGCGCCTTATTTGTATTTGGTGCCCATGCCGATGTTTTCTCCTTTAGGGTGTGGGAGTCCATTGTATAGTATTGCCATGACATTTTGCAAGAGCCTCATACTCCTCTTGATCTTATGCTGGCCTGTTTTCCTCTGGACTCCCCCATATGTCAAGTTGTGAATGCATTATGATGAGCTTTGCCTACCTTATTGAGCTTTATGTCGGCTCCCTTGACATTGTGTTTCAAACATATAGCCCGAGCTTGTCTCATGTCTAGCCATGCAGATCCATTTTTTATATCCTTCGCAGCTTGATTTCCCTTTTTTACCGGGAGGGGATTTTCCCCTGAGTGTCGATATCCTACACATGTATCCTTGTATTGAGCATAGGTATGTTCAACTGCTTGGAACTAGTTTGTTTACCCTTATGACACTCGTCTCCTCCTAGTTTGTAACTATAAAGCTAGTTTATTCTTTTTTCAAGCTTTTCAAATAACTGAAAAAGTCCAAAAAAATTAAAAAACCTAAAAGCCGGACAAGGAAAGATGTTATCTTTGGCAGCTGTTGAGTCATGTCGCCTTTGAACAGAGCACTGTATATCACATCCATTGGTTGGGTTATAGTTTGACTTTAGGAGCTATACTCATTTATCTGAGTTTATCTCCACTGACTGGTTAAGCTTCCAATCCCTGTGGAGCCTCTGTTGATGCCTCCTGCATCACAAAGATGTCCCAATTTGTATATCAAGTCTATGCTACCTTCATTCAATCACCATACACCGTTATGCTCTTGTTCGAAGGAATTTGAAACCTGTGTCAGCCATTCCTCAGTTATCTTGACTTTGCATGTCGGCCATTCCCAGTACAGTTATTGGTTCGTGCACCTTATGATCGAGTCCTTCCACATTATACAGCTTTGCTGAGCACCTCATGTTGGATGATGGGGGATGCCTTAATCCCCTCCTTCCAGCGGATTTCATCCCATCAACTTCAGATCATTTATTATGGGATTGGAATCTAGAGTCCTTTTGAGTGCCTTGAGACTTGCAGTCATCAGTGGCATGTTCTCTCGCCATCGACAGTTTCTTGGGAATACATCAATGTCCCCTGATCGATGGATCCTCTCAAGTGTTCGACCTCAAAACATTTATTCACACTTGTTAGTTTGCACTCTAGTACCTTTATTCCCATTTTCATTATTGGTGGGTGATCTCGCGTCTATTAACGGTATACATCAATGACCGGTAATCAGACGATGGACTACTATGTTCGACCTCGACACCTCTATTCGCATAGTAGGACATGTACTCGTAGCGGTTTGTGTAGAAGACTTTCCAGATTGGTGGCATCTCTTATATGCTACCTCCTTGATCGTGCCAGTTTTCATGAGATTTCAACTCTCGTGACTTGATTCTAGTGTATGTCAGACATTTCCAGCCACTATGGAGATCTTGATCTATTGTATATCTTCAGCCATTTTGGAGATCATGGTCCTTTTGTATATCTTCATCATCGAGATTCTGATCCATGTATATTGTACGTGGCGATGACCACATATGTGATATCATGTATTATGCCTATTCATGGCCATTGTACTATTATGTATCTGGGACTGCGATATGTACTTGCAGTTATGTGCAGAGTTGTATCATTGTACTATGATGATTGTGTGGCTGGTCTTTCATTTGGGATACTTCATCACTCCACTTCTGGGATGGACTTATAATGTATTTCATCCATCGTATGACCCCTCTGACCTCACACATTAGGGGGCATCTATTATAGCGGATTTCACCACTCTAGGTGAATCACACTTTGTATGGCCTTCCCCTGTCCTACTGCAGACTCTTTAGACCCCATGCACCATCTTTTGTCCTTTGATGTTTCCTTAATCATCCCTAAAACCATATGAAAAATTATATACACGTATTTTAACCTGATAACCGTGTACATACGCAAGTTTGACCCCTATAACTGCGTACATCGGGATGTGTGCATAATCCAAATCCTTTTGGAGTTTTCCTTGACATGGATCTGACTCATATGACTCCTAGCCTTCCATATGCCTTGAGATCGCACGGATTCGACCTTTCATTATCCCTTTGAAAGCTATATAAGGAACCCCTTGGTACATTGAAGGCATATAGAGAGAATTGAGAGAAAAGAAACTATAGTCCATTGTTGCCAGAACTTATACTTGAATCTGCATCCCTTTGTCCCTTGGAGCACTTTTATGTTCTTCCCAAGCTTGCCTTTTGCTTGTGAGCTTGCTATCGAAAGATGGAGGATTGAAGTGGTGGAGGCCCAAGTGGGGGATTCATTTTCTCCGGTTTGCATATGTGCTGTCAGAGGTTGTATCTATATTGTAATCCCTGATTCATATTAATAGAAATATCTTTTCTTGTCCAATGATGTGTATTTGATTGAATATTTTATCCATGGGAATATGTCAAATGCTTTTACATTATTGATTATATATGCTAGAATAGATCTAACACCATGATATATAGTATGCTTGTATTTTTTACTTGTTGTTGAGGAAGTATTCTATCAATTCAAGCTGAAGATTGGAAAGCTCAACGGGGATCTACTTCAACCTTCCAGAATAAGGTACGAGGTCTGATCCTTTAGTGTTAGATGTTTTATTTCTATTGCATATTGGGAAAGATTGATTTCTGGATTCAAGCTGTCTATTGTGGTACCCCAAGCCATAGGAATTTCTCTCCGTAACAATGATGGCCGAATATATGAGCAATGGTATGACAACAATAGAAGTGGAGTATTTTCAGGTCGAGGCCAATACTTTGGGAATCGAGAGAACATACCACGTCAGCATCGACATGCTGACTGTCCATACTAAGAATGGACCGATCTTATATTGTGTACTAGTTGTGGTTTCGATGATCACTCTTTCTAGGATTTCCCCACCATGCTTGAAAAATTATCAATAAGAAAAATGTTAACGTCTTGTCTAGTGTCCAAAAATGTCATGTTATTTGCACTAAGAATTTGCAAATTATTAGTCAACAAGGTACTAAAGTCGGTTTTGATAACCCTCAAATAAGAAAAATAAGATATAAAGATGAGTATCTTAATCCGGCTAAACAAAAACAATTGTATAATGATGCATCACACATATTTCAGGAATTAGTAGCACAAGAAGAAACCGATGAGTCTGAACAGAATATTTATCAAGAATTAATTATTAGATAAACATTGATAATCTTGTTACAAAATTAATTGAATTAATGTACAATATCAAGAATAAATATCAACAAAGTACGTGGTTGCATTCATACTTGGACTTGCATCATAATTGCTTCAAGTACAATTGTCTTTTTTGCATTTTTTGCGGCTTATCTACTAAGATTTCGAAGATCCTGTCAAACTCTTCCATTCACTATGTTTGTTGCATCACCTTTGTTGTGTTTGTGTCAATTTGAGAGATCCATTTTGCAAGTTGTTCATAATCGTTGTTTCCAACAAAGTTTTCTCCAACAATTAAAACCAGAACAACTCATTGACATGGCAAACAGATACATGCATGGCCCTCTGCATGGATTCATGTGGAACAATTCTCATTTTTCATTTTTCCTTTGTGGATTTAATACAAATTGTTCCACATGAATGCTTTAAATCATGTTCATGTATTTCTAAGGGAATTTCAATTTGAGTAAAGCAACTTCCTCTCGAATTGAAGTTTTAGACTAAGAGAACATCAAAGGAAACTAAGAATCGCTAGGAGAAAACCCTAAATGTTGACTTAAGACTTCATGCGAGTTCTCTTAGGACAATTCCTAAGATTCGGGGGGGAATGAATCTTAGCGATTAAATTTAAGCTAATATGAATATTGTAATAGGTGATGTGAGTTACTCTTGAATTTTGAATTACAACCAAAATCCTCTTCAAATGCGTTGATTGTCATAATAACAACCAAATTGTAGTATTTTTCAAGGAGAATTTGGAGGAAGAATGATGTAGGTTGCAAGAAAAGGACAATTTTATAAACCTTGTAACCAAAAAAGTAATTATAAATAATAGTTATACTCTCAAACAACTCCCCATATCATGTTGAACAATTCATGTGCAACAGTTCATAGAAAATTCTTTGAGTTAAAGATAAAGATGGAATTCAGATAAAAAAATTCTTTGGTACTAGATTTTGCAAAGAAAACATTTTTAGTGCATGATGATTCAACAAGGCGTTTTGCAAGCTTTACCTAAAGCACAAGGTTACTTTAACTCGGTGACAAACATAGATCACATTACCAAAGATTGATAATTGGTAGGAAACTTATAGGTTTGATTTGAGCATTTTGCACGTGGTTAACATGCTCCTTCATCCCTCAATTGCTAATTTGCTAGCCCTAACAACAAGCTTGAGACCTAAAGCAAACTGTTAGATTCCTTGGCATAGATTGGTGACAACATCGTAGCATTTTCTAAGTAATTACAATTTCCCTCCATAGTAGCATCTGTACCCTTTAGTCCATATGTCCCTTTGGTGCCCTATATAAAATTGTCATTTTTTTTGTCAAAGAAAAGTACTTATTAGCATTTGCTAAGGCTGCTATGAGAAAGAAACTATTGTTTCTACTCCAAGAAAAATCAATCTTTCCCACAATACTTTCTAACTCTTTGTTGGTAGTCTAGGTTAGGATGACTCTACACCTGCAAACACTCAATATCAGATTATTTATTCTCTTGTTGTTAACTTAGAAAAAGGGTATTTTCCTTCTTAACATGTAATATTTTATTTGCAATTAAAGCCCCTTCGCACTTTGGGTTTCAACTACTTTTAGATGGTTCCAAAGTTGTGTTTCCTTGCCATGAAGCTCTTCATTTAAGGGGATGAATTAAATTTGTTGGATTACCCCTTCAATCTCCTCTTATAATCGCCTTTTGCTCCTTTCCTTAGATATGGAAAGCTACTTAACATAACCCGTCAGGAATAACACGGTTTATCTTATGGAACTCTCCCACCATTCAATCTGAGCATATTCTCGTCGTGACTTTGGAATAGGTTCCATGTTTTTATATTGCAATATATCAGTTACAATTATTTAGGTGATAAACGTTGCTAATATAACATGCATTAAATATATGCATTTTTTCTATTATCCAAGAGTTGGAGCAATGCATTGGTTGTTGGTTTGGCAATGTAGTCTTCCCTAGCGACAATATATAACCATCACTTTTAAGCATAATCCACAATTATCTCTAGATGGATCTATGTCACAATTCACATCAACAACAATAAGTTGTTACACCTCCCCTTTCTTTTACCATTAAATGGAAATGGTCATGTTTGAACATATACAAATCATTAAACTCTTCTGAAGAAAAATCAACACTGTTAACTTCTTGCATATGGAAGCTATATAGACTTTGAAAGCAAGACTTATCTTTCCTAACCATAACTTTGATGCAATGGGTTAGTATGTCTATATATTATGGATATTAAGATATACAATGATTGTTGGGTTTCAATGCCACAACCGAAAAAGAGATTTTCTAGAAGGAAGTCTTCATTTTTTGGACCATAACTTCGATGCAAGGGTTAATTTGCCAAAAAGAATGATTTTTTCAAGGCATAATAAATTACATCTTTTGTTGAAGTACATTGTACATCACAATGCAAGAATATATTTACATGTATGATCTGTAGTTCTTTCCTGCTATGCATAAACTTTGCTTTGTACTTGTGGAGTTGAAATCCAACAACCATTGTCTATATTCATATCTGTAATATATATAGACATGTATTTATTGTGTTTCATTTCCTTCCATTAATGTACTTTACTAGAATGACTCCATATAATATAATGCAAACTTTTTTTTAATATACTATAATTTATTGTCAATGTCTAGCCAATCAAAGACATGTTGAACATAATACATATATATTACAGAAATAAAGATATACAATGGTTGCTTTATTTCAATGCCACAGAGAAAATTGCAAGTTTTTGAAAGAAAGTCTTAACTTTCTTGACCATAACTTTTATGCAAGATCTTATATGCAAAAAAAATAAAAAAATTTGTGAGGCATATTAACTTGAATCTTTTGCTGAACTAATTGTAAATCATGATGCAAGAATAAATTTGAATGTAAGATCTATGGCGATTTGTTGGTATGTATCGACTTTTCTTTCTGGTCATGTTATTTAAATCAATTGACCATTATACATCTTCATATCTATAATCTATATAGAGATGCATATATTGTCGGTTCCTTCTTAACATGTAATATTTGATTTGCAATTAAAGCCCCTTTGCACTTTGGAGTAATATAATTTGTTGTTCTGTCTACCACTCTTGTTTCTTGTTCTGTTATTGTTATATGATTCTATATGTGTATCATTGGTAACTTTGCAATCTGATTGATTACAACATTGGTTCCGTTGATGGTGATACATATACTGGATGAAATAACTATGACTAGATGATAAAAAATCAGGAGATCAAATATTGGGGGGAGTGTAATATAGCGAACTAAATACAGAACTATGATAAAAGAAACAAACTAATTAGTGCCGAAGCAAAGGAGAATTTTTTCTCCGTAATGCATGGAAATTTTTCCGAGTTCATACCTCATTCTCTAGAAAAACTACTAGATGAAACAACTGACAAGAAATAAATATCAACAGTTACTCCAGAAGTTAACAAGGGGAGATCGCACAAATTTTTCGAAGTGGCTTGAAAGAATCAATGATGAGTTCTGTGAGTAGTGAGAAAACAATGAAAGAGTCTCTGTCCATAGTATTAAAGAGATATTTTATAACGACCTCACCGAACAGTTCTTGTGTCCGTTGCCGACACTTTTTTTAAAATTCTTGATCAAAAGAGGGGGTAGGCCACGTTGTCGAACCTCATTCAGTACTGATAACTCCTCCAACAAAAACAAACTAGGAGGCAAAGCAGAAGGAGTGGGAGAAATTTGTTCAAGAAAGAGAGTGACAGTACTTCTTAAACAAATCGGCAGTTCCACTTGGGCTTTCTAAAATATTTCGGGTTTGCTATGGGGGTAGTTGTCATGTCTGAAGTAGATTAGAGAAATTCTAGTCACTTAATGAAGAAAACACCGATTCTAGCGATGAAAAGTCAGGCCAAAAAGGAGAAAAATAAAATAGTTACTAACAAAAGCAGTCTAGATATATAGAAAATAAAAAAAGAGAAGAGGAGAAAGAGAAGGGAAAAGATTAGAGAGCAAGGTGTTGTTCTCCAACAGGAAGAATGATGAATAGAGTGACGAAGTAAGAAAGAAATTCGCTAGAGTCGAGTCACGACTGACAGGAAGAGGGTGTTGATTAAGAAGTGTCACCAATGGATGAATACTTGTGGATAGAGCATGGTAGTTCTCTCCAAGTAGACATACCCCATGTTGTCATGCCTCATTCCCTACCAAATACTAGTTAGGTTGCCCAAGTGTAGGATATTGTTCAAGAAGATTTAGGACTACGAGATGGAGAACTAGGTGTATGGAGTCGACTAGATGATGAAGGAAATGATGTTGATCATCTTGTAATTCATTGATCGCAAGAAGGAAATTGGGTTACTTTTCAACCCTATCCATCTATTCACAGTATTCACCTACTCAACTCAAATCATGAAGGAGCACCCCCCCATCCAATCACAGCTTCAGAGAACACATAGGACCAATCGGAGTCACATGAAAGGTATCCCAGTCTCAACAATTAACTTGGGTATCATCAGAAGTACTCAGGATAAATCAACTTCTACTCAAAAGTGGGCCGACTGGTAAAGAAAGATCTTCCAACGGAATTGAAAGTTCTATCGAAAATAGTTATGAAGAAAAATAAGTTACATAAAAACAACCCACCACCACCACCACCCCCTCCACCACCTGAAGGAGATATAAAAGCTGAAAATATGGAACATATTTCTTCCCACATTCCCCTCTATGAGGGTGATGAAGATCCCAAATGACATTGGTTCGTATGTGAATCAATTTGGGAGGAAATGCGGTTAATAATTAAGACCGACAAATGGCCCAATTTTCAAGTGCTCTGTGTAAGCGAGCACTAACATGGTACATAAGGTATACGAAGAAGAAACAAATTCCACTAAATCCCAAATAAAACAATAGTTCATGTCATTCTTCAAAACACTGGATGCAAAACATCTTGCAGCAAAGAAGTTGAAGACTACAACCCAGAAATCGACTGAAACAGTTCAGGAGTATGATAAGAGATTCAAAGACCTACTAAGCCAGTTGGAGTATAACATAGATGAACAATTATTGATACAATGCTTTGTTGCAGGATTCTTACATAAAATACGGATACATATCTGAATAGACAACTTCAACACATACGAAGATCCATTAACTAAGATTTTACAAATAGAGATGGATGAAGATTACCTTGTCAACCCTGTCGATAGGTGTCTTGAAGAACAATTGGAAATTATGCAAAAATCATTAATGGAGATGAGTCTCAAAGGACATGAATTCTGGTGTACTAAATGATCGATCGCCTGGCATACAAAAGTCTTATGTCGATAGGATGATTGTCGACAAGATATTCATTTTGTGCAGTCAAAGTTCTTTTGCGACATATTCCAAGAGCATGAATTACATGCGACAAAAGACTATCCATATATATGAAAAACGAGCAAGATCGTTGGTGTGTCATCTATGAAGTCAAAATTCACTCGGCAACAGAATGTCACTTAAGTTTGAAGAATTGACAAAATTACCAGGCAATTTAGCAGACGAATGTTGTCGCACAGAACAACAACAATGACCAAAACGAGTTGAATAATCTGAGGTATGATGGTCGAATATATGAGCGATGGTATGATAACAATAGAAGTGGAGTATTTTTAGTTCAAGGTTGATACTTTAGGAATCGAGATAACAGACCATGTCAACATCGACATGCTGAGTGTCCATACTAAGAACGGACCGATCTTAAATTGTGTACAAGTTGTGGTGTCGATGATCACTCTTTCTAGGATTTCCCCACCATGAAAAATTGATAATAAGAAAAATGTTAACGTCTTGTCTAGTGTCCAAAAATGTGATGTTATTTGCACTAAGAATTTGCAAATTATTATTCAACAAGGTACTAAAGTTGGTCCAGATAGCACTCAAATAAGAAAAATAAGATATAAATATGAGTATCTTAATCCGTCTAAACAAAAACAATTGTATAATGATGCATCACATATATTTCAGGAATTAGCAGCACAAGAAGAAATCGATGAGTCTGAACAGAATATTTATCAAGAATTAATTATTTGATAAACACTGATAATTCTGTTACAAAATTAATTGACTTAATGTACAATATCAAGAATAAATATGGTGTAGAAAATCAGGCTAAAAGCATATGCAGCCTTAATAAAAAAGATAAAAATGACGTTGACCCTTTAGTTGACCTAGAAATTGAAGGTTACCACATCCAACAAGTCATTCTTGACTTCAGATATCAGGTAAACATTATGACCAGGGACACATGGGAACAATTGGGTAAACCACAACTTAATGAATCTGGCATATTGATGCATCTGGTCGATAAAATTTCATGTACCTATTGATGCATCTGAAATAGAAATCAGAGTGATAATAACGCAACCTGGTGACAATGAAATGGCCCATCTAAATGCATAAAGCAGCAGAAAACTAAATAAAGCTAAACGCAATTATTCAACAACAAAAAGAGAAGTGCTTGGAATGGTATTTTCACTGCAAAAATATTGACATTATCTGCTTTCCAACCTGATCGTGTTCTATACTGACCATCAAGCATTAAAATATATAGTCAATAAAATATTGCATCATGGAAGAATATGTCGATGGCTATTGCTATTTAAATAATTTGAATTCAAAGTCATATTTCAACTGGGTAAAGCAAATGTTAGACCTGACCACTTGTCGAGAATCAACATAGGAGAAGAACTGAACAGAATCGAAGATGACTTACCAAATGCCCATATATTTCGAGTCGAAGCCGTATCTTTCGATTTAGCATAAATTGCTCAATTTTTAGAGGAAGGTCGAGCTCCAGAAGGTATGAGCGATAAAAAGAAAAATATTCTAGTAATGAAAGCTGATCTGTACATCATAGTAAACAGATTCCTCTATAAACTAGGTTTATACGAGGTACTCTGTTGATGCGTTCTGGATCATGAAAGAGAAAGTATAATGAATGAAGCACACTTTGTTCCAACTGAAGGACATTTTCAAGTAGCCACAACAACCAAAAAAATGCAACAGTCAAGATTATGGTGGTCGACATTATACCTAGACTATTGAAGATTTATATGTATATGTGACAGATGCCAATGACTTAGAGGTTGACCTTTTCCAAGTACTGAAATTCCTCTAAAACCAGTAAACCCAAGTTTAACATTTGAGATTTGGTAGATCGACTTTATAGGACCATTTCCAATACCGGCTAGATGAACATGAACATGCTATATTATTAATGCAATCGAATATGTCACTAAGTGGGCTGATGCAGAACCTATCGAAACCTGTTCAAGTGAGATAGCCACAAAATTCATATACAAAAATATCGTCAATAGATTTGGGTGTCCATTGACCTTGATCAATGATCAGGGGTCACATTTTATAAATGACAAAATTGTAGCTTTAACAAAATAGCTTACATTAGAACACTGGAAGATTACAACTTGTCATCCACAATCCAATTGCGCAATCGAAGCATTTAACAAAAAATTGACTAGAGGCATAATAAAATATGTAGTACTGTCAAGGATTATTGGGACAAAAAACTTCTCGTTTTCTTATGGGCATACAGAATGATGTACAACCAAATGATAGATCAAACACCATTCCAACTTGTTTATGGGCGGGAAGCAGTCGTTCCTTTACACTTTCGACAATAAGCACCTATAATCGCCGACATATTGCACATCGATGTTGAAAATGCTAGAAACGAACGATTACCACAACTATATAAGCTAGATGAACATCGATTCATTGCAATGCAACACTAAGAAATCCAAAAACAACAAAAAAAATCATGGTAGGATCGAAATATTAAAGATAAAAACTTGTTGGTTGGAGACATTGTTTTGTTGTATAATAGTAAATTAAAAGGAAAACCTAAGAAATTACATACATAATGGATGGGACCATACATTGTCGAAGAAATCAATGCTAATGGATCAATCCAAATGAAAACGTTATAGGGCAGTGTATTTCAGAAACTTGTTAATGGTGCCCAACTAAAACGCTATGAGGCATAAAAAAAACGGTTGTATAATCGATAAGAAAAATTGAAAAAGAAAATACTATTAAAACCTAAAAATAAACACAAAGAAAACACCATAGAAAATCACTATCGTAGGACCTTGGATGAACTCTCAGGCCAAAATTAGCAGATTCCTATTTGAAAGACATAACCACCGACATAATAGACACGACGAATATCAACCATTCCATCGACATTACCACGATCTCGACACACAACGATATAAAGAAGGACCAACAATTCAATCAAGTAATAATGTGTTAAAACTATTGTGCCATTTAGATTATCAAGCAATGAGTCGAAAATTATTGATGTAGTGAATAGTAATAAATTATGCAAACTAAACAAATCAAATCTCATATGAAACAAACAAGTATTGCTCAGGGAATTACAGTATTATCTTCATTACATAATCCGATGGTACAATAGTGTTACATAGGAAAGAATTCGAATCATTAGCGGTGAATTCGAATCTACTAACTGGATGTGACTGTATTTGACTGCATGGGTAACTAAATATGTCTAAATCACTATCGGAGTCCAAGAGGTTAACTCCAGATGTCTAACTAAGTCACTGTTGTAGGTACAACAGATCCCATGTTATATTGACACGAGAGCCCAATTACACATACGAAGATAACTTGGTAAGACTCTTTGTAATCTTAATAGAATTCAATTAAGATTTTTATTTGACTCTCGGGATTCCTATACTTAACCAAATTTCCAAAAAATCTAGGTTCGATTTCTTTGTTTTTTATGCATTAAGATTTTTTTTGTTTGGGATTGTCTTAACACTCCGCATCCCGCAACCCGCAAGTTGTGGCATGTAGGGAATATTTTAATTGATATTTCATTTTTTCTTCCCACAAATGAGGGATGTGGGGGGTATTTTCATGTGTGTTTAGTTTAATCAACCCGCATCCTGCATCCCCCAAACTGCGGAATGCAGTTGTGGGGTTCTCATTTGTTTACATTTTGGTTTGCGTGTTTCTGCATTCCACATCCCTCATCCTGCAAAATGCGGAATGCAGAATGCAGAGTTGACTGAATAATTTTTTTTGTTTTACGATTCTACACTCCGCATCCCGTAATTTGCGGTTTGCGGGTTGCAAAATGATTAATAATTTTACGATTTCATTTTTGATCCCGCATCCCGCAAAACCAATCCTCATTGTTATTTTTACCCTCATTTGATGGTATGTGTTATTTCTAGGGAATCATAAATATGACAGATTGATTTATGATTTTTTCACTGTTTTTTACTGCTATGTGATTTTACCGCATGATTCGTACAGTGTTTGCTGTAGTTTCAGGTTGGTTACCAAGTTGCTTTCTCACAATTTGAGCTGTTTACTATGCTTCCTATATAATTCAGTTTTAATTTTAGGTACAAGTATTCAAAACAACACATGGAAACATCCAAAACCCCTAGATTTACCAGGTGTAAAGATATTCAGAAGGACATGTTCACCAAAGACCCGAACTTCGGTGTCTTTTCTGATACTAGTAGCTGAGTGACTAAAACTTATCAATTGGACTGGTCCCGGGTTTACTCAATTTTCGATAACAATGACCTCTCAGACCTCCAGAGTGACCAACTTGTTTATGAGAGAATTAGGGATTATAGCCTACATATGATTGCCACGAGACCAACCATCCTACCCTATAATGATTCCATTAGATGGATTGTAGACCATACCAATGTGAAAGATCGTTCGTTTAATACCAGTACCGGATCTCAACTAGCCAATTTTCTCCCTGAAACCTTCATGAGGATTTATGCCCTTAAACCTTTTATACAGCTCCTCGATGCAGAATTTCTTAAAGCTTCCAAATCTAGATTCAATTTCGACCAAATGCTTAAATCCTGGATGACTGAACCACACAAGTTTTCCAAGAGGAAAGACCAATTGTACCCCGTTGAGTTGTTTAAAGAGCCTTACTCCCTTCTTGCAGAGGATGTTATGCATGATTTATGGTCTTCCCAACTGTTATTTCTTTAAAGAGGAATGGGCTCCTGTCGCTCATCATATTATAACTACAGTTGAATCTTTCCCTTAGGCCTCAATCCTGTCACGTGAACTAAAAAATGCCATACAAGAGTTCCAAAAAGCCACTACTAAGAAAAAGCCCAATTTTTAACTCACTGCTTTTATTATGGACATCTTCTGTTCTGAATTCTGTTACCCTAATATGGGATGGAGTTGGGTATTACCAGCTCCACCTGTGCATATTTATCACTCTGAGCTCTGGAACAGCAACTATGTGGCTAGGTTTTATGATATATGTGAAAGTTTCCTCGGCTGGGTGTATTTCTTGATTTTCAACAAAGAAGCTCCTGCCTTCTCACCTGAAGCAAAATCCCTCATAGCCACTATGGGAGATTGGTATGTTGGTGAATCATTCTCCTATATCAGGGTTTATTGTAGCAATGTTTCCCATATGTTACCCAAGGTCGCACCAGACAGGTTGGTCCTTGAGGAGATTTATTTTCAAATAGTTATAGAGGGGATTTAAAAGGAATGTGTTGCACCTAAAAGGAAAGTGTGGCCTAGGTTTCCTATTACCCTTGGATCCTTGAGCGTACCCACTTCTACTTGGGCATCAGAGATGAGTGACCACATAATGTCACTTAAACTTGGTTTTGCAAGAAAAAGGCAGCATGACCCCAAAGGGATTGTCAATTTACACTTAAAGCAAAACCATTTCAAAACAGGGTATGCTCATGAGGAAAATCTAAATGATTTCATTTATCAGGGAGTAGATAGATTTTCTAAAGTCTTGGCTAGATCTAAGAGAAAAGAAGAACAAATCCATATCCTACAATACCAAAAGGAGATCAGGGACAGAGTAAAACATTACAGGTCTATGGAGTTAGACATCCTGGAAAGGATGGAAAAAGAAAGGGAAGAAAGAGAAGCTCAAGCTGCAACAAAGGAGGCATTGGAATCCAAAACTGAATCTGTGGAAACCAGCTCAGACTTGGATCAAGGAAAATATCCCATGGTAGAAATTCCCCAAATATGTATGGAACATCAGGTTAAAGACTATTTGCAGACTTCGGAGCAAATAAAGCAGAAGCTGAACATGATGACTTCGACACTAGATAATCAAGAAGTTGCAACCTATCAGTCAGTTGAAATTGCCCAGGTAACCACTGTGGTTCAAAAGACTCAACCTGAACAAACTCAGGTTGAGGAAAAACCTTTAATGAATATGAATACCTCCATTCCTGTTCCTACTATTGACTTGACTCATTTAGAGGAAGAGGAAGAAATAATTTCGCTTGTGCCTGTTGCTGTTGAGACTCGTAATGATTTCCAAATTTTCACCAATGGTAGCAATGGTAAACTTTCATCACCTCCTCCTCAATCTCAACCTTGTTGTCAGTCTATCCCATCTTCTTTTGCAATACTTATTTCATCAATAATGGATTTATCATCATTTTCTGATGGCTCTGTTATGACACCTTTTATGTTTGATCTCTATGAAAAGGCCATTATATTACCCAAATCAATCACACCCATTCGTATGGATATTCCTATCCCTTCATTTGTTGTGCCTCCAGTTTCCAAAACCCCATTTCATATCCCTTAATTCAGCTCAGTGTTATCCTCTGTGTCTAAGAGAATTACAACAGTGTCACCATCATCCTTACTCAAAGCCACTATTGTGCAAATTTCTTCTATGGAAGATTTTGTTCATGACATTTCCTCAGCCCCTAAAGTAACTCTTGCTCAGAATGTTACTCCCTCCCCTGCTACCTCTCATATCACTATGGCTATGCCCTCTCAAACCACAACTCAAACTTCATCTTTGATCTCCACAAGCATTAACATACCCCACATTGATGAGGCCAGGGATGAGTTTAATGAAGACTTTGTGATATCTCTGGGAGAATATCAGTACAGTAAGGCTACTAAATCGGTGGTAAAATGGGGCAAGAAGAGGGGTAGAGATCGGAATGATATGGATATGTCTATGGTAAATGAATTTGTATGGACAAAGAAATCAAGTGACCCACAAGCCTATGCTACAAATGCAACAACTATTCTAGGAGCCTTCGCAGGTGCCAATCTAGATGTTGTCAACAATTTAAACAAAGAATTTGATAAACAAAAAGCATAAATTGTTAGTTTGAAAGAAGCACTAGAGCATCTCAAAAAACAACATGAGGCCAAGCAAGATGAAATTCAAGTGAAGAATGTTACTCTTAGTGAAGAGTTGCAAAGAGAGAAGAATGATAATGCCACTTTGGTTCAAAAGGTTGCATTATTA
Source organism: Pseudotsuga menziesii (assembly GCA_001517045.1). NCBI lineage: Eukaryota > Viridiplantae > Streptophyta > Pinopsida > Pinales > Pinaceae > Pseudotsuga > Pseudotsuga menziesii. Next base: position 31,509 of record LPNX010149001.1, read on the forward strand.
GAAAGACAGTATGAATATGCAACTGCAAGTGCAGCTTCATCCTCATTTTCCAAATTCTCCCAAGAAGAGTTTAAAGAGCTTGCTATCCAAACTAATAGGGAACACTATGGTTTGATATGTGAGTTATTTAAAACTCTAGATGATATAATTGAGACTCACATGGTGTTTGACAAAAATTTTGTTGTTTTGGAAGACCTAATTGAGAAAAGACAGCAGGCCTCAAAAGATTATGATGAGGTCACAGATTGGCAAAGGTACATGAAAGATAAGCTTGACAATATCACTCTTCTCACTACTTTTCAGTTTAAAAGAGCTAGAACTATTTTGAGAGCTTAGGAATACTTAGATGAAATAGTGGTTGAATCCATAAAGAAAGCTCAGGCTATCTGCGGAAGAAGATGGTATGCAGTTGACGATATCATGATGGAATTATCCTTTCCTACCATGGCGCTTATTTAAAAGGAATGTCCCCTTGGACTGATGATCAAGAAAGTAGAGCAATGAAGGGATGAACAGGAGGAGAACATTAAGAAACTTGATCACATCAACATACACGATGTAGAGTACTTAATCAAACAACCATTTGCAGTACAAGGCAAGATCCACGTCTACATCCGAGTTTGGAATAAGTTGGCTAAGAATGAGGTCGAAGATTATAAGTGTAATGCTCAACTTGGTTTGTGGTTTTTGCCACATTTGCGGGATGAGGCTTGATTTTCAGAAATCTTAGTGATGGAAATTAAAGGAATGATAATTTATTTTTGGTGATGGAAATTTGACTTTTGATGACTAACTTTAAATTTATACTATCACCCAAAAAAATCCACCTACAGGTTCACCAGCTTGGTGCTTGTGCTAAACATCTCTTGGGTAATCATCGTTGTTTTATTCCATCCATGGTTTGTTTTCTGAAGTCTTGGCTAGATCTAAGAGCAAAGAAGAGCAAATCCATATCCTGCAGTACTAGAAGGAGATCAGGGACAGAGTAAAACATTACAGGTCTATGGAGTTAGACATACTGGAAAGGATGGAAAAAGAAAGGGAAGAAAGAGAAGCTCAAGCTGCAACAAACGAGGCATTGGAATCCAAAACTGCATCTGTGGAAACCAGCTCAGACTTGGATAAAGGAAAATATCCCATGGGAGAAATTCCCCAAATATCTGTGGAACAGCAGGTTAAAGAATATTTGCAGACTTCGGAGCAAATAAAGCAGAAGCTGAACATGATGACTTCAGCACTAGATAATCAAGAAGTTGCAACCTCTCAGTCAGCTGAAATTGCCCAGGTAACCATTGTGGTTGAAAAGACTCAACCTGAACAAACTCAGGTTGAGGACAAACCTTTAATGAAGATGAAGACCTCCATTGATGTTCCTACTATTGACTTGACTCATTTAGAGGAAGAGGAGGAAATAATTTCTCTTATGCCTATTACTGTTGAGACTCGTAATGATTTCCAAATTTTCACCAATGGTAGCAATGGTAAAATTTCATCACCTCCTCCTCAATCTCAACCTTCTTTTCATTCTGTCCCATCTTCTTCTGTAATACTTCTTTCATCAATAATGGATTTATCATCATTTTCTGATGGCTCTGTTATGACACCTTTTATGTTTGATCTCTATCAAAAGGCCACTATATTACCCGAATCAATCACACCTATTCCTATGGATATGCCTATCCCTTCATTTGTTGTGCCTCCAGTTTTCAAAACCCCATTGCATATCCCTTAATTCAGCTCAGTGTTATCCTCTGTGTCTGAGAGAATTACAACACTGTCACCATCATCCTTACTCAAAGCCACTATTGTGCAAATTTCTTCTATGGAAGCTTTTGTTCATGACATTTCTTCAGCCCCTAAAGTAACTCTTTCTCAAAATGTTACTCCCTCCCCTGCTACCTCTCATATCACTATGGCTATTCCCTCACAAACCACCACTCAAACTTCATCTTTGACCACCACAGGCATTAACATACCCCACATTGATGAGGCCAGGGATGAGTTTAATGAAGACTTTGTGATATCTCTGGGAGAATATCAGTACAGTAAGGCTGCTAAATCGGTGGTAAAACGGGGCAAGAAGAGGGGTAGAAATCAGAATGATATGGATATGGATATGGTAAATGAAGTTGTATGGATGTGGAAATCAAGTGACCCACAAGCCAATGCTACAAATGTAGCATCTGTTCTAGGAGCATCTCAAAAAACAACATGAGGCCAAGCAAGATGAAATTCAAGTGAAGAATGTTACTCTTAGTGAAGAGATGCAAAGAGAGAAGAATGATAATGCCACTTTGGTTCAAAAGGTTGCATTATTAGAAAGATAGTATGAAGATGCAACTACAAGTGCAACTTCATCCTCATTTTCCAAATTCTCCCAAGAAGAGTTTAAAGAGCTTGCTATCCGAACTAACAGGGAACACTATGGTTTGATATGTGAGTTATTTAAAACTATAGATGATATAATTGAGACTCACATGGTGTTTGACAAAATGTTTGTTGTTCTGGAAGACCTAATTGCGAAAAGACAGCAGGCCTCAAAATATTATGATGAGGTCATAGGTTGGCAGAGGTACATGAAGGATAAGCCTGACAATATCACTCTTCTCACTACTTTTCAGTTTAAAAGAGCCAGAACTATTTTGAGAGCTTAGGAATACTTAGATGAAATAGTGGCTAAAGCCATAAAGAAATCGTAGGCTATCTGCGGAAGAAGATGGTATGCAGTTGATAATATCATGATGGAATTATCTTTTCCTACCACGACGCTTATTGAAAAGGAATGTCCCCCTGGACTGATGATCAAGCAAGTAGAGCAACGAATGGATGAATAGGAGGATAACATCAAGAAACTTGATCACATCAGCATACATGATGTATATCACAGTTAATCAAACAACCATTTGTAGTACAAGGAAAGATCCATGTCTACATCAGATTTTGGAATAAGTTGGCTAAGAATGAGGTCGAAGATTATAAGTGTAATGCTCAACTTGGAATTGAATCTGCCACTTATCCTGATATCGAGGAGCTGCTATGTATTTGGGGGTTGTGGAAAGATTTCTTGGGATGTTAGCGTTGTTTAGGTTTTTGATCCCCTTTAGGGGGAATTCTATTGTTTGTAATAATTATTTAAGTGAATGATCTCTAATGTATCAAGGACTTTTGACTTTTGGAAGTAGGGAGACTGATACAAGGGATCGAACAACACTTCAGTTTTTTGCCAAGGTTTTTTGTGTAATTTGTTATAGAGAATTCTGAATAAATACAGTGCTATAATTCTTATCTCGATCTATCAAATTTCTTTGACAGGTTTTAGTTTTCTTGTTCCAAATGATCAGATAGTACTGCGAGTCATTTGTAATTGATTAATGTGTTTATTTAACTTTGATTTGTCTCTGTTATTTATTAACGCATTGATAAAGCTTCATGGAATTTCTTTTATGAACTGTCTTTATCTCTTTCTACAAATGGTTCAACAGTAAAATTTTTATAGCTTATAAGTTAGTTTTTCAATTAAATTGAGCACCTGCAAGTTATCTTGAATGGTTTAATTATGATTTACCATTATTTATTTTTTATTAAACAATTGTAATCTCAGTAAGTACAGTTTCACCTTATTTACATTTTTGTCAATATGATGAATTGCTTGTTCTTCACACAACTCAAGAAAACATGTAATCTTTCAACAACTTTTCAAAGTAGTTCATATTTAGATTAAGTTCATCTTCCTAGTTAGGTTTAAGTTTGCCGTTTTCTTTTCTCAACTCTTTGTTTTCCATTTTGGAAAACCGATCCACTCTGGATCAAATCCATTCATAAGCTAGCGAAGGCTACAAAAGTATCCGTGGGGGATTACCATACCAAACATCTCAAGGATAGAACAATACCTACGTGGGATTTTTTGAAGTCTTTGGCTGGTTTTTCTCTGTGTGTTGTAATCCTTAAACACCCTTATCATCCACATACTCAGTTGGGGCTTCAACAGTCACACAATCAGTTATACTCAGTTAACTCAGTCTAACTGAAGTGGTAGGTTAGAAAAGGTGCCTTATCCACATGCAACCATGCATAACTAGTGCTAACTAAAATGAAAGGGAATCAACTAAAGTAACTGAAGAATAACTAAGCTTAACTAGTTCCAAGTCCAAGTAACTGAATGAGGTTGGTGCTGGGACTCCTAGTGGCTCTTAAAATGTAGGGATTAGCCCAGGAGATGCCTAAACTAATGCATGCAAGTGTATTTAGTGGCAGTGAGCCTCTATCAATGTTCCCCACACTCTAGTAACTAGTACATGTGGCCCCATTAGGCCAAGTGGACCCAGTGGTACTAGTGGACCCAAATAATTAAATAAAACTCCTAGTTTAGTCTAAAATAATCTAATAGACTGTTTGGTCAAGGGAGGATTATAAATCCTAACACCCCCCCTGAATCCTAACTTGGACAACTGTGGGCCTTGGCAACAAGGCCATAATTCACCCATATATAATCTAAAAGATGAAAAAATGCTACTTAAAAAAGAAAGTAAATATGGGAAAACCTCATGGGAACCTTCCCCCATCAAGATGAGCAATGAATCAGGAAAACAAGTTTTGAATAAAAACTTTGTGAAAAATTTGTTGCAATTTGCAGCACTATGCAGCAGCAAATGCAGTATCTTGGTTCTTACGTGGAGCAGCATCCTAAGAATATGCATGTGAGCCTCTAAATACAAAATAAATTAATATGTCTGGAGGAATATTCCTCTTTGGAATTAGAAGAATGTACTCAACTGAATCAGGAATATAGACAGCTGGAAGATGAAAACTAGACCCATGTAGAGAAACTAAAATCAACTGATAAGAGAGAAAAAGTGCTTGAGAATTCGAACCATGTGAGGAACACCCAAGAAACTGATATATTGCAGCCTTAAGCATCAAACCATGTGAGGTAAAATCAGCCCCAAGTGTTAGGAGCAAGTGTCTAGGAAGATGTAGAATGTCTCCATCTTTAGTAGTTATGTGAGGAGATGAGCATGTGATCAAATCGATAGGTAGAGAAGCCTTGGGACTGTGGAGAGTGAATGATTGAGATCCATAATATGATATAGCTTCAGAAATAACCAATTATTCTCAAAATATAATATCAACAAGCTCATAAGAGGAAACTAGAATCAAATCCCCAGCACCAAGTTCGAAGGACACTTGTGGTACTTAATTTGTCACACCAAAATTGATGAGAGCAGCTACAAGCTTTACCAAAATCTATTGAAACTTAAAATTCAAACCAAAAAATATCAGATCAGATCCAAATAATATTATATCAGATCCAAATAGGTTCATATCAGATCCAAAAGTGTGGTCCACTGAGATGATAGATGCACAGTTTTCTTCTTTTTCAAAATTCTGAAAATTGGTGCATGCAATCATGTAGGAATTTATTGGAATCTCTAGATCATTAAGAGTGAATGGATCACTCATACAATCTGATATTATTTCAAAAATATCCATGGCATTAATTATTTGCACACCAACAACATCATTAGAGATAGAGAAATCAAATTCCTCTTCCTTTTTTGAAACAATCACTGGTAAACTATGCACATAATTTAAAATAGAAGAATCAGTGGAATTTTTTTGCAAAGAATGGAAAGAGATTTTTTCTTCAAAAATAGAGATTCTATCATGCCTGAAACCAAATGGCAATATTTTCATGCTATCATACCTGACCATGCTCCCCCCACTTCAAATCAACACGGGCTCGGTACAATAGACCTTTGGTGCAGGTCTGTAATAGCTCATACTCCTTATCCTTCTTTTCATGTGTGACCAATTTAAAATTTTCCTTTTTAACACACCTCTTTATTTCCCATGTAGGTATGAATGGAAACATAAGGGGTCCACACACATTCATGGTTTAATATGGTTGGAAGATGCACCAAATATGGACAGGTTGGACTAAGGAGATGTTGTCGCACTTGAAGATGCAAAACATTACTTTGAAAACTTTGTTACAAAATGGAACCCTTGTGCCATCCACTTTTGAACCCATGGGTTCCATCAGTTTTCTATAAATTATTGATGCGCTCTTGGATCAACATCCATACTTGCAGCAAACCACTTGGATGACTATGAAGAACTTGTCAATTGTGTTCAAATTCATACAAAATGTTCATAATATTCTTTCCTTCACAAAAAGGAACATCTCTTAAATGTTTTTATGGTTTCCCCTTTGACCTACAAGCTACCTCTTCTTTGTCATTGATGCAAATGGACGTAAAACATACAACCCTGCAAGAAATTATTCCCTATTAAACATTCACAACTCAACCGTTCTTTCAATATGGAGATCTAATGTTGATTTGCAACCTATCCTTTCTAGGAATACTATCCTTAAATACATTTTGAGGTATGCATCAAAAGCAGAGACAAATTAATAAATCTACCATGCTATTATTTCTTGACTTGCACATGAAACACCGACAGAGGAGATTATGCTTCAACCAATCAAACGATTCCTTTCACAAAAAATTGCAGATCACGACATCATCGTACAAGAAACTTGCCACATGCTCCAAAAAATCCCTCTTAGCCTTTGCAGACGTTCCTTTGTTCCCTTGAATGTGAGCCAAAGTGTTTTCCGATGCATTTTTTATGACCCAAATGACAGCCCTCCAACACCCCCTCCCCCTCATTTTCACATACATGCAAAGACACCTTGCCCTTGAACAAATAACCCTTCTTGAAGCCACTCTCTCTTGGTCTTTCTCACCTTGTAGAAAAAAATATTAGTGGAAAGCAATCTCTCCTCCCAATATTTTTTGAGTCTTTCCTTAATTCACTTCCATTCCTCCCTTTGATTCTGATTCCTTCACACCCTTTTGTTGGATGTACTTCTCCTATACAAACCTTTTTGTTCCCTCCCTTACAACATTGGGAACAATTATTTTGAAATAAATTCTCATTGGCATTGCATTAAAGACACATACATTGTATGGCATGTTGATCGCTTACCAGAAGATCCCTCTACACCTCCATCTGATAATTCCACCTCTGTCCAATTCATTTTCCCTTTCCCCCTAACATGGTTGAATGGGAACTCCTTCTCAAGTTCACACTTAACATCCATGTTGATGACCTTGATATCCTTGGGCATCATGATTTTGAAAAAAATCACAATTGGACACAAAACAATATCCCTTCACATTTGCATGAAACAACTATATCGTTCATTGAATTCAATCACTTATCCACCCAACTACACCAAGACACCTCTTCACCTTCCAATTCAGTTGATACCTTCTCTCCCACACAACTCTTAGCCTTTGAAATTTGGAAATAATACGACCCCCACCCCACTCAAGCTGGTCATTCAAGGTATTGTAGGAATAGGAAAGTATTACTTGATTTCTTGCATAAGATCTACACTCCAAAATTCCATTGTCCACAATGTCACCCCCTTGCTTCTCCTTGCTCCAATTGGTGTTGTTTCCTTTAACATACATGTGCTTACAATACATTATGCTCTTCAAACAACCATTGTTGAAATGCACCCTCTTGGAGATCAATCCCTAACGATAATCTCTTTCAAATGTTCAAGAACAAATATGTCATATTCGATACATCCTCATTGATGAAATGAGCTTCATTGGCCCAAAATTGTTAACCCGTATTGATGATCCTTTACGTGAAGCTTTTCCTTCCCAATGTACAAGCCCCTTTGGTGGATGTTCCGTCATCCTTCCTATTTACTTTGGACAACTCCCCCTTGTAAAGGACACCCCCATGTATGTCGGCTTGTCACGCGGAAATGCTTTTTGGCATACTTTTAACACTTTTGTCACACTTTCAACCATCTTTCACCAACAAGGCGATATCCCTTCTATTAACACTGGAATTGAACCCAAGGTTGTGAAAGGCTCATTCCCAAGTAACATCAAAACCACTTTTGAAGAGAGAATTGGTTTCTTCTCTTCTAAGAGGGATCTCTCACTATATATTAACAATGCTAGATATGTACAAGTGAAAATATGAATTATTTGTAAGATTGGTTGAAACAGAACATAGGACCATTGGGAGATGGAGTCAAGATGTGCAATGGAGATAACACAACTTATGCAGGTGATTTAACATAGAGGCAATATAGCTATTCGGTCACATTCAAATTATAATTTCCTGGTGGAAAAGAAGAATAAGAACAAACCATCAACACAAAGCATTAAAGAATGAATTATGTATTAACTTTAGAAGAAAGCTTTAGTGGATATCTGAAACAACAGATGGAGCATAGCATGTATGAATTCCAAATTGTTATACACTTATTTCAAACATGAAATAAAACATAACGGGGGAGATAAACTAGAAAATGTTCACATGAGAAAGAAAGTAACAAACTGTAACATGAAACAACACATGAATCCCTGTGAAAACACCAACTTCGGCTCTGCAAATTTATTAAAAGGTTCATGAAAGCATACAACACAAAATTAAATTGGTTCCAACCCTTTCTCCTTTCTCAGGAGGTACATTTATAGTGTTTCGAAACTCCAAACTGACATCAGAGACAAAATATGTTACAAACCAAAGAACCTCTCCTAAGAAACTCAAACATGGCATATCTGCCATGATTTACATAAACATAAAAATAAAATGTATACTACTCGAAGAAAATATGCATAAAACCCTTTTTTGTATTTTCTGGTTGGTGGCAACTGTACAAATTCTAGCAGAGGCGACTTTCCAAATGGACATGTCTTGGAGAAGAACTCTCGCGTTGTCATCCATGCTATCTTTATGGATGTGTCCTAAAATTTATTTACCCTTATTGTTGAATTTACCTCCATTGATCAGGACCAGGAAATGTCACAACGACCATGTCGTGCGCTTGTACCTTGAGCTCCATAATTTCTATGTATCAGACGTCAGGAATTGCGGCACAGGTGGCTTTAAAATCGAACAATAATTTGAATTCTCTGGCCAATTTATCAAAAACTATCATTCCTAACAAGGATTTTTTCATGTCTCAGAAGTTGTTGTTGTCTGATCTGCAACTAACCAATTGCTCCAAATAATCATTCTGAGACAATAAAGGTCCCTTTTCTTCCCAGAAGAAAGGGACTCCTCTATCTACTAGTGGCTTAAACAACTTAATCACCTCCCTAAATTTGTGGTCTATAATGTCAATTTTGGCCAGTACAGTGTCTAGCATCCTATGTTTAGCAATCACTTTTCTAGCGCCAGAAATAATAGCAACTCTATTTTGGATACCATACTTGCTGACTAGATCATCTGACAAGGAGCTTAGAAATTCAATAACATTTTTAGCCACCTGTGCTGATGTTTTATTCACTTCTCCCTGTACTGTAGAAACCTTTTTCTTGGCCTCTGTCAAAGCATTCTCCAAACTTGAGACGCAATCTAAAAAAGGTTTGAACTTGTTGGCTTCTGCAATGATTTGGTCCCAAATCAAATGTCTGGCACCCTGTAAGGCCATATTACCAACTACCTGCTTGCCTAATTTGGAATTTTGTTGTGTCAATTCTTGACATTTCTTATCTATCTCTTTCCTCCTTTGTTCCTCTTTTCCTTTTTCCTCCTCTAACTCCTTGATCTGTTGTTTCAGCTTTGTAAGCTCGGTATCTTTTAGGCCTATTTGGGACATTGCTTTAGACAGAGAAATGGTATCTCCCTCTCTAGCTACATTTACTGATTGAATTGCCGCCTCTGTGCATTTTTCTTGAAGCTATGTTTCCTTTGTTTCCAGCTTATCCTTTAATTCTTTTGCTCTTTCCTTCAAAATCTTGGCATCCACTTCCCATTGATTTTCTTTCTCCTCGAGCTTCAATAGCTTGGCCTTGCAATCTGTAAGCTCAATGTTTAATGTTTCTTTCTCTTTCTCAAATTCAGCCAGCTTTGCCTTAAATGTTTAATGTTTCTTTCTCTTTCTCTTTCCTTTGTTGCCAGCTTAGCCTTTAATTCTTTTTCTCTTTCCTTCAGAAGCTTGGCATCCACTTCCCATTGATTTTATTTCTCCTCGAGCTTCAACAGCTTTGCCTTGCAATTTGTAAGCTCGGTGTTTAATGTTTCTTTCTCTTTCTCAAATTCAGCCAACACAGTTGTCTGAATGAGCTGGGTGGAAGGGATTTTCAACTTCTTTTTAAGTACCTGGATCTCCTTTTCTTTCTCATCTAGCAATCTTTGGGATAATGCTCTCTTATCTTCCTGCCCATCTATTTGTACTACTTCATTCTACAAATTGTTAATTTGGGCCTTAAGGTCATTGTTTTCAACTCTCACCTTCCTCAAGAGGTCTTGATTTTTTTCTTTTCTCAACTCTAGATTGGACATTTGTAATGTGTCCTTCAGCAATCTAGTATTACAGATGTCACTGGTCTCTCTATTAAGATGTATTATATCAATAGTGGGAACCTTTTTGAGGTTCACATTAACTTCTGACACTATGTTTCCTACTGTCAAGGCCATGTTGAGGTTGTCTATAGCATGATCCCTCATAGTCTTTAATCCCACATTTGGGCAAGGAAATTGTAATACTTCATCATACAGCTTTTCTATCTCATTAAAAGTTCTATTACCCCTTTCTCTGTAAGATTCTAACCAATCTTCTTTAGAGGCATGCATGTTTGGAGTCCGTCCATCAAACACATACTCTCGGATCTCTAACTGGGTTGTTTCGGGATCTTCTTGTTTATGTGTGTCTTTCAAACTTTTCTTCTTCATTTGTCCCCTCATACCACTTCTATTAACCTGTACCAACTGTTGTTCTTGTTCAACTTTATGCTTTTTGGGCATGCTGGAAATATCTACCTCATTAGCCTCCATGGGTTCTGAAGGTCCTCTTTTTATTGAACTTCCTGAATAACTGACCAACGATGAAACATTCCCAGCCATTGAAACTACTTTGGACAGGTCCATTTGGGGAGAACTATCCCCTAGATGGGGTCAGATAGAGGCTCGTCCTATGCTGGTATCCATTGTGATCGAGTTAGGGAAATCATCCCAATTGGCTGCTTCTCTAATCCCAGTGATTTCAGTGTGCTCAAAAGGCTTAATCTTGTGAGCTTTTCTCCTTTTGGAAATTACTTGATGTGGGTCATATTTTATAGCCTGTTCCAGAGATAATCCCATGCCTTTGAGTAAGGTACCAAACAGTGGTAGGGCATCCCTGCTTTCGACCATGTATGGCCCTACCTCCCAGGGGAAAGAAATGCTTGAGCCCTTCTTAGCGTTCATAAAGTGTTATTCTTCAATAGTGATTCTTTTCCTGATTAATTCCAAGGAGAAAACCCATGCAGTCATGAAGGCTAGCAGGACATAGGGCTGATGCACAAAACCATATAGCCTTATGACTATTTCAAATTATTCCAAGAACCAGTCTCCTATCATCTTACTAGGAGATATATGCAGTATTTACCTCATCTCAAGAAATAATTTGGGCAACCTTTCTTGGAAGAAAAGGTTATATATTTCTACCATCAAAAATTTCATGAATTTACTGTAGTCCTTGGTCATGTCATCAGTGATCTCCAACTCAGGCATCTGTAAATCATCTTCGTTATATAGATAAGAACATTCTCAACAAAAATGATTAGAATTTGAAAACTTTGGTATCGTGGAAATTATCTAACTGAGAATGAATGTTCTCAACTAGAAATTCATCAAATTTAAGACAACATGACTGAAAGGATTGTCCTAGAAGTTCAGGCTTGACGGCACAAGTACTTAAAACAAACAGTAAACTTAACAACGACTCTATGATATAACCATTAGTATCTAGACCTAGGAATTGGTTGGCTAGGGTTATGCGCCACTAGGCTTCTTCATCAAATTGATTTAGGTCAATGGGGTAAGACAAACTGATAACTTCGGCATTAGGTTTCGAATGAGACTTCCCGAAATCATCTCTATTTTCTACAGTAGACTCTCGGAAGAACTGTACAATACCCTCTTCTCAGTATTTTTTGGGATATGTGGAAAAATTCGTCTAGGATGTGGAGGATTTTACGGATGACATGAGCCTGGATAGAGCAGAGGATTTTGGACTCTGACCTATTCATGATGACTCCTTCGATGGAAAAAAAATTGTATGCACACCACTCAACAAAATCGGGGCAATGGGGGTCTGGTTAACAAAGAAAAAATGAAAAAAAGATTTAAAAACACCACAGGTATTGCTACCCTGGTCCTTAAGGACTTCCAATTTACCCTTAGCAGTTTCAATTTTTTCGCCCAACAAAAAGGTATCAAAGATCTTGACTTTCTCATCCACTAGACTTTCTTCTTCCCTCCGACCTATAACCCTTGATTCTGCACTATCGCCTACATGTACCACTTCTATTTCTCCTATTTTTTCCATTTTCAACAGCACTGAAGGAGTATCAGGGTGCCTACCTTGTTTCCTTAGCACAGTTTTCTGATATGTCAGCGCTGGAAATTTGTACACAGTCGAGACATTCATCAATCTCTAGGTTTTAGAAAAGATAAACCTTTCCAATTCCACATAGACCTGTTTATAATTTTCTATACAGCATAATCTCTGTGATTCTCCATATAATCTAGACCGTAGATATTTATCCTTTTGAATCGGAGCCTTCAGTTTATGCCGCTCTTTACCTCATTCCTATAGTTGCTCATTCCAAAGATAGAATGCTCCACCACAAATGCATTCAACACTCCTGTTAACTCTAAGGGGGCCTTCCCAATATTTTCCAATAAGGTCTCTTTCCCCAAAACCTTCTATAATCCAAAATTATAAACATGGTGCTAACACCTTCTCAAACTTCCTTTCACCAACTCTTACTCAACCTTTGAAATCCAACACCAACTCTTTTACATTTGACACTACTCATGACAAGAACAACCTTCTCCCTTTGACATGAAGATAATTTTGCATTTAAACATTCCACCCACTTGTATGCAACTAATAACTCTATTTCATTGCAAAACAAACACATGTTAAGAACTAGTACACACACTATGGCCAAGTGTTTCAACAGATACAGAAGACTCATGAACTCATTATTTCACTTCAGAGCCTTCAAGAAAGAACCAACACAATGGTGCAAATAATTCATGACCAACTCACGTTAAAAATGACAAAACCAGAAAAACTAGAAAAGCAAGAGCACCAATGGATTAGCTAGGCTAGACCAAGCCTCATCAGTCTCCACAAGATCATACCACATATGAAAATACTACCTGCAGTGGCTGAGGAAAAGACACAAATTTTGGGGACCGACATGATCAATATCCTTAGCTTAGACATGCATCAAAAGGTAGAGAACTTGTCGACCGACCATTATATATCTTCATATCTATAATATATATATACATGCCTTTATTGTCTTTTTCTTCTTAACCTGTAATATTTGATTTGCAATTAAAGCCCCTTTGCACTTTGGATTTCAAATATGTTAGATGGTGCCAATGTGTTGTTGCCTCTCCATGAAGCTCTTCATTAAATGTGATGAATTAAAGTTGTTGGATTACCTGTTCAATCTTCTGTTATAATTGATTTATGTTGATTTCCTTAAATATAACAAGTTTCTTAATATAACCCCTCAGTAAGAAGGTGGTTTAGCTAATGGAATTGTCCTACCATTCAATCTAATCATATTCTCCTCGTGACTTGGGAAAAGGCTCCATGTTTTTATAGTGGAATATGGCAGTGACAATTCTTTAGGTGAGAAACATTACTAATATAACATGCTTTAAATATATGCATTTTTTCTATTCTCCATGAGTTGGAGCAATGTATTGACAATGTAGTCTTCCCTATCCCCAATATATAACAATCACGTTTAAGCATAATCCACAATAATCTCTAGAAGGGTCTATGTCTCAATTCACATCAACAACAATAAGTTTGGAAAACACTAGAGATTTTAAACCTCCCCTTTCCTTTACCATGAGATGAAAATGGGCATGTTTGAACATATAAAAATCATTAAATTCTTCTAAAGAAAACTCAACACTGTCAACTTCTTACATATAGAAGCTATATAAAAATTTAAAGCAAGCATTATCTTTCCTAACCATAATTTTGATGCAATGGGTTAGTATGTCTATATATTATAGATATCATGATATACAATGATTGTTGGGTTTTAGTTCCACAACCAAAAAAGAATTTTTCTAAAAGAAAGTATTCATTTTCTTGACCATAACTTTGATGCAAGGGCCAGTTTGCAAAAAAGAAGGCTTTTTTCAATGCATAATAAATTACATATTTTGTTTAACTACATTGTACATCATAATGCAAGAATATATTTGCATGTACGATCTGTAGTTCTTTCCTCCTATGTATAAACTTTCATTTGTACTTGTGGAATTGAAATCTAGCAACCATTGTCTATCTTCATATCTATAATATATATAGACATATATTTCTTGTTTTTCCTTTCTTTCCATTGATGTACTTTACTAGAATAAATCCATATAATATAATGCAAAATTTCTTTTAATATACTATATTTTATTGTCAGTGTCTAGCCATTCAAAGACATGTTGAACATTCTAAATATATATTATAGATATAAAGATATACAGTGGTCACATTATTTCAATGCTACGACAAGAAATGAAAGTTTTTGGAAGAAAGTCTTAACTTTCTTGACCATAATTTTGATTCAAGAGCTAATATGCAAAAAAAAAAATTGCAAGGCATATTAACTTGCATCTTTTGTTGAACTAATTGTAAATCACTCTGCAAGAATAAATTTGAATGTAAGATCTATGGTGATGTCTTGGTATGTATCTACTTTTCTTTTTGGACGTGTTATTTAAATCAACTGACCATTATATATCTTCATATCTATAATATATATATACATGCATTTATTGTCTTTTCCTTCTTAACATGTAATATTTGATTTGCAATTAAATACCCTTTTCACTTTGGATTTCAAATACTTTTAGATGGTGCCGAAGTGTCGTTTCCTTGCCATGAATCTCTTCATTCAAAAGGATGAATTAAAGTTGTTGGATTACCTGTTCAGTATCCTGTTATAATTTCTTTATGTTGCTTTCCTTAAAAATAAAAATTTTCTTAACATAACCACTCAGTAATAAGGTGGTTTAGCTGATGGAAATGTCCTAATATTCATTATAAACATATTCTATTCGTGACTTTGGAATAGGTTCCATGTTTTTATAATGCAATATAGTAGTGACAATTCTTTAGGTGAGAAACATTTCTAATGTAACACGCCTTAAATATATGCATTTTTTTCTATTATCCACGAGTTGGAGCAATGTATAAGTTGTTGGTTTGACAATGTAGTCTTCCATACCCCAATATATAACCATCACGTTTAAGCGCAATCCATAATAATATCTAAATGGGTCTATGTCACAATTCACATCAACAACAACAAGGTGGAAAATTCCTAGAGTAGCTACACCTCCCATTTCCTTTACCATGAAATGAAAATGGTCATGCTTGAACATATAAAAATTATTAAACTCTTCTGAAGAAAAATCAACACTGTTAACTTCTTGCATATAGAAGCTATATAAACTCTAAAATCAAGTCTTATCTTTCCTGACCATAAATTTGAGAAAAACATCATATACAACAAGAGAAAAACATCGTATACAAAGAATATAATCATCCCTCCCAAACTTGATATCATTTGTTTTCTTACACTTTTTTTCTAAGACATATTTCACTCCAAAAAACCAACAACCACAACCTTATGGGAACTAGATTGACCGATAATGTTGTTTCACTCCTCCTACATGGCGTTGTCAACGTTTTCCCATTGTTGTAGGTTGTTCATGAAGATAGGTGATATCGCTAAACTCAACAGTCGTTCACTTCCATATTTCTATATCTGATGGTTGTCACAAGCACAAAATACAAGGTCCGACCAAATGTACATAAAACTTTATGCATAATACAACGTATAATTCACTTTCCCCTTTATTTTTTTTCACTGAATGGATTTTACACCCTTACTACTTATACTATATTTTTTCCCCTTCTTTTCTAACATATTTCTTTTTACCGGGACTATGACATTGCTCACGCTCGAGGTTGTCACATTGGATGCATCAATTATTGGGGAACCTCCCCCCTACCACTTCACTACAGAAATTCCCTCCCAAAGCAGTTCCTCTCTTCTGAAGACCATCCCTTAACTTGCCATACCTTTCTCACTAAATTCAACCCCAAACCTTGTTGCATCTATTGTCCAATTCACATCACTTATCCCTTCCAACAAAACTTGGGCCATTCAAGGTCGCGTCATTTCCAAGACGAACACCAATGAATACAACAATCAAAGAAGCCCTGGAAAATTGTTTGGCTTTGACCTTGTTAGTGCTTGACACTATAATATTCATATCTCTGCATTCAATGAATTAGAAACTTCCTTGTACAACTAAATACAAATAGGCCCGGTCTACATAGTCTCAAATGAAACAGTCAAACCATCCAATCCAACATACAATCACTTGAAAATCCATCATGATATTTTCCTAAGATCCTCCTCAACCATCCAACCATGCTTAGAGGAATACCCCTTGATACCTTTGCAATGCTTACACTTTAAATATATCCATGACATCCAAACTACACTCATAAATTCCATGGTTGACCTTCTTGGACTTGTAATTTTTGTTTCACCTGCATCAACTATACAAAAAATAGATGGCTTAGATATAATTCGTCGTACAATTGGACTAAGGGTCATGTCAGGCTATAGCATTGACATAACACTTTGGGGAGAGAACTACCAAATTGGGAGTGCACAACTTGCTAACATTCAAGGTTCAGATACTCCACCAACCCTTGTAATCAAAGGTGGTCGTGTTACAAAATTCAATGGGAGGACTGTTGGAACTATCTCCAAAACTAGTATTTTTATAAACCCAAGTATTGAATAAATTGTTCTTCTTGGCCCACACAAATGTATTAGCATCAATGAGGTACAAAAACTCCATCCCTCGAACAAGACAACCTGGTATTCAGTTCTTGCAACCCTCACAAGTATTAACATTGATGACTTTCATTTCCTTGCATGCCCTCTTTTTTGGTGATGGCATACAATGCATGAAAAAAATTTCCACGAAGTTGACAACATTTGGTATTGTGCTAAATGTGATGGGGAATTTCCTGAATGTGACTACCGTTATTTGAAGCTTACCACTAGCCATTCTTAAACTCATCTCTTTCTCATTCTCCAGTTCAAAATGGTGAGCTCCATGCTTGTGATCATATGGCATAACGGAAGATGGAGGCCAACAATATTTATGATCTGTGTCAAGTTTTTATTTTATAAATAAAATAAAATAAAATAAATTTATTTTATGTTTTTAAATATGAAAATTGATATTGTAAAAATGAATATGTAAAAAAAAAGTATTTGTTTATCATCCATATTTTGAATATCTTAAATGTCATATATGACAATAACGAGATATGTATGTGTGTGGGGGTTGTTTCCTTATTGTTGCATCAACCAAAGAAGTTATTTATAGGTTGGTTGTCTTATTTATAATATGCTATAATATTTATAATAATAGTTAAGTATATTGTTTTAACTCATATGATGAATCAAATTTCATTTACTGTAACAAAACCTATTTTTCAATGGGCCAGTTGACAATGTTTTTAGATTTGAAAGTTCATGAATTGTCCTCTTCCAATGCCCCACAACTAAGGTGTAATCTAATCTAGATATTCATTTATGTATGCTTTCTTATAATCAATGAATGAAGGTTTCATAGAGTGACACATACAAATTGTTCAATATATGTTTTATTCCTTATTCATGTGTCATACTTGGCTTATGTTTTATGTATGAGCTATGCAATATATTTAAAATGTGTAATGTCTATTTTGAAGCTTACCAAATGGAAGCTTATGCAATTTTAGAACATGTTGCAATAATTAGACTAAGTTCATTAGTTTTACATATTTTAAATAGTTTAAAATAATATTTTAAGGTTTTTTCCAAATCTCTTTTATTACTCACATATATCCATGTTAAACATTATCTATTATTTTAAGGTTTTTGCCACATTTGCGGGATGAGGCTTGATTTTCAGAAATCTTAGTGATGGAAAATAAAGGAATGCCAATTTATTTTTGGTGATGGAAATTTAACTTTTGATGACTAACTTTAAATTTATACTATCACCCAAAAAAATCCACCTACAGGTTCACCAGCTTGGTGCTTGTGCTAAACATCTCTAGGGTAATCATCGTTGTTTTAGTCCATCCATGGTTTGTGGTTACTCTTGAATCTCGTTGTTTCTTCCTGGATCATGTTTTGGCAATTGCATACTTTCCATATAGTCTCTATGTGGTTGTAATTATTTTGAAAGTCCATCCAATTTTGGGAGTTTTTGTTTGGAAACATGTTATTTATATTAACTATTGTATTATTGATCAGCCTCATACAAAATGTAGAAAATGCATTGGATTCACTCTAATTGCCTTCATATAAAAAACTCAAAAAATGCTAAAAATAGACAAATATATGCCCTACTCTGAGAAAATTGTAAAAGTTGTTCAAAATCAATGAGAAACTCTCTCGAACTTGATCAAATTCACTGTTTCTGTTGGCAAGTTTGTTCTTGGTTTTTTCATTTTCTAAAATTGTTTTCCATCAATAGAACGTTTTGTTAGACCAATTTGGAAAGAATCATTGCTTCAATCAAAATGGTGGCATGCATTGCTTTCATAAAAACACCGATGGATGAGTTAAATGATGGCATTTCCACTTAAGTTGTTATTTGCAAAGTAGTAGTCATTTCAACATGGAATGAAATCATCAATCAAGGGATATGCAAGTGAGATTCATTAGCCTTCCATTGCATTTAAGATGGTATCATAAAAACAACGAGCAAGGGGGGCTACAAAGCACACAGGTCGAGGCATCTATAAGCGATTTACTGGGCGGTGGTAACCACTGTTTGTCACCGCCGCCCAGGGTTACTGTTGTCCCCCTGGACTGATGATCAAGCAAGTAGAGCAACGAAGGGATGAACAGGAGGAGAAAATCAAGAAACTTGATCACATTATCATACATTAGCTATGCAATATATTTAAAATGTGTAATGTCTATTTTGAAGCTTACCAAATGGAAGCTTATGCAATTTTAGAACATGTTGCAATAATTAGACTAAGTTCATTAGTTTTACATATTTTAAATAGTTTAAAATAATATTTTAAGGTTTTTTTCCAAATCTCTTTTATTACTCACATATATCCATGTTAAACATTATCTATTATTTTAAGGTTTTTGCCACATTTGCGGGATGAGGCTTGATTTTCAGAAATCTTAGTGATGGAAAATAAAGGAATGCCAATTTATTTTTGGTGATGGAAATTTAACTTTTGATGACTAACTTTAAATTTATACTATCACCCAAAAAAATCCACCTACAAGTTCACTAGCT
Organism: Pseudotsuga menziesii; assembly: GCA_001517045.1. Taxonomy (NCBI): domain Eukaryota; kingdom Viridiplantae; phylum Streptophyta; class Pinopsida; order Pinales; family Pinaceae; genus Pseudotsuga; species Pseudotsuga menziesii. The sequence continues at coordinate 50,913 of LPNX010149001.1, forward strand.
TGGTGCTTGTGCTAAACATCTCTTGGGTAATCATCTTTGTTTTAGTCCACCCATGGTTTGTTTTCTGAAGTCTTGGCTAGATCTAAGAGCAAAGAAGAGCAAATCCATATCCTGCAGTACTAGAAGGAGATCAGGGACAGAGTAAAACATTACAAGTCTATGGAGTTAGACATGCTGGAAAGGATGGCAAAAGAAAGGGAAGAAAGAGAAGCTCAAGCTGCAACAAAGGAGGCATTGGAATCCAAAACTGCATCTATGGAAACTATCTCAAACTTGGATAAAGGAAAATATCCCATGGGAGAAATTCCCCAAATATCTGTGGAACAACAGGTTAAAGACTATTTGCAGACTTCGGAGCAAATAAAGCAGAAGCTGAACATGATGACTTCGGCACTAGATAATCAAGAAGTTGCAACCTCTCATTCAGCTGAAATTGCCCAGGTAACCACTGTGGTTGAAAAGACTCAACCTGAACAAATTCAGGTTGAGGACAAACCTTTAATGAAGATGAAGACCTCCATTCCTGTTCCTACTATTAACTTGACTGATTCAGAGGAAGAGGAGGAAAGAATTTCTCTTGTGCCTGTTACTATTGAGACTCGTAATGATTTCCAAATTTTCACCAATGGTAGCAATGGTAAACTTTCATCACCTCCTCCTCAATCTCAACCTTCTTGTCAGTCTGTCCCATCTTCTTCTGCAATACTTCTTTCATCAATAATGGATTTATCATCATTTTCTAATGGCTCTGTTATGACACCTTTTATGTTTGATCTCTATCAAAAGGCCACTATATTACCTGAATCAATCACACCTATTCCTATGGATATGCCTATCCCTTCATTTGTTGTGCCTCCAATTTTCAAAACCCCATTGCATATCCCTTAATTCAGCTCAGTGTTATCCTCTGTTTCTGATAGAATTACAACAGTGTCACCATCATCCTTACTCAGAGCCACTATTGTGCAAATTTCTTCTATGGAAGCTTCTGTTCATGACATTTCTTCAGGCCCTAAAGTAACTCTTTCTCATAATGTTACTCCCTCCCCTGCTACCTCTCATATCACTATGGCTATGCCCTCTCAATCCACAACTCAAACTTCATCTTTGATCTCCACAGGCATTAACATACCCCACATTGATGAGGCCAGGGATGAGTTTAATGAAGACTTTGTGATATTTTTGGGAGAATATCAGTACACTAAGGCTGCTAAACCGGTGGTAAAATGGGGCAAGAAGAGGGGTAGAGATCGGAATGATATGGATATGTCTATGGTAAATGAATTTGTATGGACGCAGAAATCAAGTGACCCACAAGCCAAAGCTACAAATGCAGCATCTGTTCTAGGAGCCTTCACAGGTGCCAATCTGGATGTTGTCCACAATTTAAACAAAGAATTTGATAAACAAAAAGCATAAATTGTTAGTTTGAAAGAAGCACTGGAGCATCTCAAAAAACAACATGAGGCCAAGCAAGATGAAATTCAAGTGAAGAATGTTACTCTTAGTGAAGAGTTGCAAAGAGAGAAGAATGATAATGCCACTTTGGTTCAAAAGGTTGCATTATTAGAAAGACAGTATGAAGATGCAACTGCAAGTGCAGCTTCATCCTCATTTTGCAAATTCTCCCAAGAAGAGTTTAAAGAGCTTGCTATCCGAACTAACAGGGAACACTATGGTTTGATATGTGAGTTATTTAAAACTCTAGATGATATAATTGAGACTCACATGGTGTTTGACAAAATGTTTGTTGTTCTGGAAGACCTAATTGAGAAAAGACAGCAAGCCTCATAGATGAGGCCACAGGTTGGCAGAGGTACATGAAGGATAAGCTTGACAATATCACTCTTCTCACTACTTTTCAGTTTAAAAGAGCCATAACTATTTTGAGAGCTTAGGAATACTTATATGAAATAGTGGCTGAAGCCATAAAGAAAGCTCAGGCTATATGCGGAAGAAGATGGTATGCAGTTGATAATATCATGATGGAATTATCCTTTCGATAATGGGGGAGCTTATCGACACAACAGATAAGCAACCCAACCGTAAAGAAACGCGCTAAACACATGACTGAACCAAAAACCTTGAGCGTAAAAGTGAACGAGTTGAACACAGGACCAGGACCAAAAAAATCTCTAGGATCATGAGGGCTGAACCCATAGATAAGCGACCCAACCGCGAAGAAACGAGCGAAACAGAGGATTGATCCCACAAACCCTCGACGTAAAAATCAATGAGCTTAACACATGACCATGACTGAAAAACCCTCACCGTAAATCCCATTCGTGCCACATTATGATATATGTGTCTTAATCCCACATCGTAAATCTACAACAGATGTGCGACATCATAGGAGACGTGTCATAATCCCATCGCAAATGTGTCATAAACCCATTTGCAGACATGTCCTAATCCACTTGACTCCATTTATAGTGAATTTTCCTCCCTAGCTAGTTCACGGTCACATGGATCCCACGCTAATACAAGGTCTTTCAGAAAGATAAATATTCAAAGAGGGAGAATAAACATGGTAATGGGTATGCCCAATATGTGGAGAGATTGTTGTAGAGTTACAGATGTTCCATCTATGCTTTCTACAGAGACGTGATGTGGTTATCCCCATTCAATGTCATGTTTGTCCCTTGTTGCTTCATGGTGACTGGTGGAAGGAGAAATCAAACAATGACGAATGTTGCACTGAAGGATATTGATAGGAAACAAGGGGCGGTGCATCAAAACGATCTGACAGGAGATGTGACTATGAATCAAGCCGTGCCCAGACGAAGAGTGAAGGGAAATCCTTGCGATGATGACTTGCGTCCATTACCAAAGAAACCCGCATGGAAATAGCAACCCAGTTAAGAAATCCCATTTGAAAAAATGAAGAACCCCTCTCAGAAACCCATTCGCCAAATCGACGAGGAATCAAAGCTATAGTAGCAAGACTTCATCTCCATTGTTAAATTCCTTCGATGTAAAAATCAATCCCAAGTAATTGTAAAGACAATTATTTTAAAGGAAGAGAAAATGTAGGACGCGAAAATGATACAAGGGGAAATAGAGCATCCCTAAGGAGGAAATACTTGGAAGCAAGGGCTATTGAGGATGTTTGTGGTATAAAGAACTCTCTCCTAAGGATTTTGTGTTATGTATGGAAAATAAACCACCAACATGGTCATGACATTGCACAATAAATGTTATTTCTGGATATTTTCAATCATAAGATCTAATTGTGTCTCTACCAAAATTTCACAATATGAATATTTAAGAAATAAAAATGTATTTTACTTTTAATCTTTAATCTTTTAAAAATGTATTGTGTCTCTACCCTCGTTTTTTTTTAATATTTGATTTTCGCGCAATCTGGTGCATAAGATCGCTGCCACTTCCTCCTTTTCAGCGCTGTAATCCACTGACAGTCCACTGAAATCTGCTAAACAGTTATTTTCTAATTCTATGGTGGTTAAAACAACTAGATTTCCAATCTGTATCGATGAGAAAAACCATTGTCCATCGGGTGCATAGTCCTTTTTGCAGTGGTAACGGAGGAAAGTGATCTTCCTACCATTTTCGCAGGCAAACATCTAGAATTTCTATCGACGAGTTGCTTGTCTAATTCCTTCCGCGTATTGGGCCTGCAATGGTCTATCATTCCATAATGGCGGCCAACAGTCCCATTATAATTTTCGTAGATCACAGTTTTGTCGGTGGTCGGAGCATCATACCACTGTGGCATCAGACTCTCAGCTCTCTAGGTGTCTGCAATGGCGGCAACCAATCAACTATTTTCCACCGATCCTTTTCTTTCCTATCAGCGAAAACTTCCCCTATCCATCAATGGTCATCCATTGTTTTTCACCGCCGCCCAGGGTTACTGTTCATTACTACTTCGGCATCGATGACTGGAGGACAAGTTCGTCGGCAAGATAGTCGACTAAGAAACCGCAATGACGGATTCTCAAACCTTCATTGAACTTTTTCCAGTCGGCGATCCGATCCACTAACATTTTCCGATGGCTGGTGATCTTGTGCCTTAGAGAAAATTTGAAATTTCTTCTTGCCTTGTCTTCCACGGCATCGGTGGTTGAAGCCTCTATCCGTCGGAAGGATAGTTCACTAGCTAGCCGCAACGGCAAACATTCAATCCACTAGTTTCCGCTGATCCAAACAGCTAACTGTCGCCGATCACCGATGGCCTCAACACTTCGACAATTTTTTTTTTTTGAAAATTTCTCCTTCTGTTAGTGAAAAATTTCTCAATCTTCCATTGACTCTGTTGGTTCCATAATCCACTAACACCTCGGCATTGGCGAGTGGAAGACTAAAGCATCGACGGGTTAGTTTGTTCAGCAGCCACAACGACGGACTGACAAAACGCTAAATTATTCCGTGGTGTCGGTGAACCCAACATCTATCTTCCGTCGACGGATGTCACATACTTAGAAAATTTTCCACAATTTTCCCTCCAACTGTCCTCCATCGGGTGTGCTTCCGCCTAGCTCTCCGCTACATCGGAAGTCCGTCCCACTAAGTGTTTCAATGAACCGACAGTTCAAACACTTAGACAAAAAATTTATGGAATTTTTATGTCATAACTTCTGATTTCTACTAGGCAGAAAGAAATCCTGCCTTTGTCACTGCATCTTTCATGGCTCATTCAGGCCCTTGCTGCAACATGGGCTCTGATACCACACTGTAACGTCCCCGACCCTCCGACCGGCGAAGAGGACGCTACCATGGCCTCAACCATCCGGGCAACCAGCCCCATGAACATGTGCATTGATAAAATGTTGAAACAAAATGCATTGAAGTAGAACATACACAGATACAATTATTTTTCATACACAATGGAAGTAACATACATTCATACAAGCATTCAACATGTTCACCATATTCATTAACAGTAAAATGATTGCAGGAGTAAAATAGACATGATTACTTATCTTATAAAGAACTCGTTCCGCAACCAGCTACATCCCTGCAACGTTCCACCCAACCATAGGCCAGCGTGCTCCTTAATCTATTAGCAACACTGCCACCCCCAAGCTGGGCATGATTCTCCATGGAATAAGGAACAAGCATGCTTACACATAGCCAAGGACACACAAAAACACAGCCAAGCCAACACAGTTGGGTTTGTCAGGCCATCAAGGAGTTGGGAAAGGATAAATACTAAGCTGGTGAGCTCATTACAGAGTTAGGAACACCTACACCAAAACTAGCCTAACTTCTAAGACACCCACACACACCCAACACAAGGAATCAGTCCCTTCTCTACTACGCAGTCCCTCAAGCCCTGACTTCCCTTCCAGTGCTATTTAGGGGTTGTGGAGAAGAAATCCAACCCTCTAGCTCTGTCTATGTGGTTTCCAAACACACCAGGTTTATCAAGCAAACCAAGCCCCCATCCCTATTCCCTACACAGTCTGAAGACCAACCATTGCACGCATGCAATCCATCAGCAGTTGCAGCTTAAACAGGGAAACGACTACTGAGTCGTTCTTGTCCCTATCGTGGCCAAAATGACTCCCAAGCGAATTACAACAGTCCCAAAACGTATCAGTAAACACAACTCACGACATGGGGAAAACAACAGTCCGTCCTTGACCACGGAGTCACCAGGAAAACTTACACAGACCACACTAGGGAAGAAAATACAATCTCCCAACCTGTGCGTGAGGGAAACTTGCACCAGACCCCAAAATACAGAGGGAAAAACATATGCACGAGATACAAATTGGTAGGGAAAAATTACACACATTCCCTGAGCGTAAAAATGGCTCTCCACAGGAAAAATCATGGGTGATAGTGACCGAACGGCTCCCAACTTGCTGCGTGAGTAACAACAACCCAGAACCCAGTGCATGAGAGAAGATTCACACCAATCCTAAATACGGATTGAAACACACTTGATTCCTCTGTGTGGAAAATGTGAATGACAGTGGAGACGACTCCTCTCTCCTGGCTGCATGAGTCCAAAACAGGAAAGAAGCCTGTGCGTGGGAACAATTAGACTACCGCCCCTACATGAGGATGATCAGACAAGGGAAAGAGTGGCATAGTGGAGAGGATGGAATGAGGGCGTAGTCATTCTCCTGCCCATCGTGAGGTTCAATCCGCTCGTGGAGTGTGCGTGTGGGAAAGGACTGACAGTCCTGCCACACTCCACTCCTAGCTATAATTGCCCCAACTAACAGCAACAGTTTTCAATGGTGGTAGTCGGGTAACACAAGGGAAGGTGACACATGGATTTCTCCCCCATTGCCCAAGGTTTGACATCCCCCACCCATATCCTTGTGAGAATCATGCCCCTTCTCAATTTAGTTTCCGTGAACGTAGATGGTTGGGTTATTTAATTAAAGATGCATATTTACATGATGACAAAACTCAATATGTATGCTGCATGCCCCGATATACCATTGGTGACAATTTCAATCCAAAACATAGCATAACCAATCGATGGTGGGGCCTTGGCCTTTAGCTCCGCACCATGATTATTACAATATATACATCATGTACATCTAATGCAATGGGGTCAAAACCAGGGTGTTACATACGAGGTCCTTTAGAAAGATAAATCTTCAAAGAGGGAGAATAAACATGGCAATGGGTATGCCCAATATGTGGAGAGATTGTTATAGAGTTATAGATGTTCCATCTATGCTTTCTACAGAGACGTGATGTGGTTATCCCCGTTTAGTCTCATGTTTGTCCCTCGTTGCTTCATGGTGATTGGTGGAAGGAGAAATCAAACAATGACGAATGTTGCATTGAAGGATATTGATAGGAAACAAGGGGCGGTGCATCAAAACGATCTGACAAGAGATGTGATTGTGAATCAAGTCGTGCCCAGACAAAAAGTGAAGGGAAAGCCTTGTGATGATGACCTGCGTCCATTACCAAAGAAACCCGTGTGGAAATAGCAACCCGGTTAAGAAACCCCATTTGAAAAAATGTAGAACCCCTGTTAGAAACCCATTCGCGAGATCAATGAGGAATCAAAGCTATAGTAGCAAGACTTCATCTCCATAGGTAAAGGCCTTCGGCCTAAAAATCAATCCCAAGTCATTGTAAAGACAATTATTTTAAAGGAAGAGAAAATGTAGGACACGAAAATGATAAAAGGGGAAATAGAGCATCCCTAAGGAGGAAATACTTGGAAGCAAGGGCTATTGAGGATTTTTGTGGTATAAAGAACTCTCTCCTAAGGATTTTGTGTTATGTATGGAAAATAAACCACCAACATGGTCATGACATTGCACAATAAATGTTATTTCTGGATATTTTCAATCATAGGATATAATTGTGTCTCTACCGAAATTTCACAATATGAATATTTAAGAAATAAAAATGTATTTTACTTTTAATCTTTAATCTTTTAAAAATGTATTGTGTCTCTACCCTCGTTTTTTTTTTAATCTTTGATTTTTGCGCAATCTGGCGCATAAGATCGCTGCCACTTCCTCCTTTTCATCCCTGTAATACACTGATAGTCTGCTGAAATCTGCTAAACAACTATTTTTCGATTCTATGGTGGTCAAAACAACTAGATTTCTGATCTGTATCGGCGAGCAAAACCACTGTGCATCGGGTGCATAGTCCTTTTTGCAGTAGCAACGAAGGAAAGTGATCTTCCTACCATTTCCGTAGGCAAACATCTAGACTTTCTATCGGTGAGTTGCTTGTCTAATTCCTTCCGCGTATCGGGCCTGCGGTGGTCTATCATTTCGCAATGGCGGCCAACAGTCCCCTTATAATTTCCACGGATCACATTTTTGTCGTTGGTCCGAACGTCATCCCACTGTGGCATCAGACTCTCAGCCCTCTAGGCGTCTACAATGGCGGCAACCAATCAACTATTTTCCACCGATCCTTTTCTTACCTATCGGTGAAAACTTCCCCTATCCATCGTCGGTCATCCACTATTTGTCGTCGCTGCCCGAGGTTACTGTTCATTACTGCTTCAGCATCGACAACTGGAGGACAAGTTCGTCGGCGAGATAGTCGACTAAGCAGCCACAATGACAGATTCTCAAACCTTCATTGAACATTTTTCAGTCGACGATCCGATCCACTAACATTTCCCGATGGCCGATGATCTCGTGCCGTATAGAAAATTTGAATTTTCTTCTTACCTTGTCTTCCGCAGCATCGGCGGTTGAAGCCTCTATCCGTCGGAAGGATAGTTCACTAGCTATCCGCAACGACGGATGTTTAATCCACTAGTTTCCGCTGATCCAGATAGCTAACCGTCGCCGATCATCGATGGCCTCAACACTTAGACAATTTTTTTTTTTTGAAAATTTCTCCTTCTGTCGGCGAAACATTTCTCAATCTTCCACTGACTCTATCGGCTCCATAATCCACTAACACCTCGGCATCGGCAAGTGGAAGACTAAAGCATTGGCGGGTTAGTTTGTTCAGCAGCAGCAACAACGGACTAACAAACCGCTAAATTCTTCTGCGGTGTCGACGAACCCAACATCTATCTTCCGTCGACGGACGTCACATACTTAGAAAATTTTCCACAAATTTCCCTCCAAATGTCCTCCGTCGGGTGTGATTCCACCTAGCTCTTCACTACATCGGAAGTCCGTCCCACTAAGTGTTCTGATGAACTGATAGTTCAAACACTTAGACAAAATTTTTATGGAAGTTTTCTATCATAACTTCTAATTTCTGCTGGGCAGAAAGAAATCCTGCCTCTATCACTGCATCTTT
>LPNX010149024.1:0-12224 GCA_001517045.1 Pseudotsuga menziesii
CTAGTTTTCTTTTGAGCACATTTATATCCTGCATGTTAGACCCTACAACAAGCATGTCATCCACATACAATAACAAGATAATATATCTTCCGTTATCTATCCTCTTGAAATAAACAAAGTGGTCAGAATGACATCTATCATAACCTTGTTCTGTCATAAACTTATCAAATTTTAAATACCACTACCTTGGAGCTTGCTTCAGGCCATACAAGCTCTTCTTCAACATGCAAACCAAATTATCCTTCCCTTTGACCTCATACCCTTGTGGCTGTTGCATATAAATCTCTTCCTCCAAATCCCCATGGAGAAAGGCTGTTTTTACATCTAACTGTTCAAGATGCAAATCTTCTACTGCCACTAGACTTAAAATAGTTCTAATTGAAGTCATGTTAACAACAGGAGAAAATATTTCATCAAAGTCTATACCTCTCTTTTGTGCAAACCCCTTTACAACAAGTCTAGCCTTGTACCACTTCTTTCCTCCATCTTCTTCCTTCAACTTGTAAACCCATTTATTCTGCAAGAAACTTAACCAGATCCCGAGTTTGGTTTCATACTAATGAGTCCATATCCTAATCCATGCCTTGCTCCCACTTCTTTCTAGTTTCTACCTGCATTGCTTCTTCATAACATTCTGGTTCACCAGAATCAGTCATCAATAAATAATACAGTGAAGGAGAGAATTGTTCAGGGGTCTACTTAACCTGGTAGACTTTCTTACAGTTGCAAGAGTTTCAGGTACTTGCTGCTGCTCTTGATTTTCTAGTGCCTTTGGAACTTCATTTTCTTTGATTTCATCAAGCACTGTGTACTCTGTGTTTTCCTTTTCTTCTTTCTTTCCCTGCAACTGATCTTTGTACATGACCTTTTCATTGAATACTACATCTCTACTCCTAATGATTTTATGATTTTTAAGATCCCATAAGCGATAACCAAAATCATCAACCCTTGTATCCAATAAAGGTACATTTCTTGGATTTAGCCTCAAGCTTTGTTATATCATCTTTATCAATATGGACAAATGCTTCACAACCAAAAGTTCTCAAAAATGAGTATTTTACCTGTTTACCTGTCCATGCCTCCTCTGGAATGCCACCATCCAAAGTGCTTGAAGGCCCTATGTTTATTAAATAAACAACAGTGTTTACAGCATCAGCCCAAAACTGTAAGGGCAACCCTGCATGCATTCTCATACACCTTGCATGCTCCATGATCATTATGTTCATCCTTTTTGACACACCATTTTCTTGTGGTGTTCCAGGGACTGTCTTCTCTTTGTGAATCCCAGTGTGTGAATAGTAACTGCCAAACTCCTTGCTGCAGTACTTGCCTCCATTATCAGATCTGAGACATTTCAACCTTTTTCCTGTCTCATTCTCAGCCAAATATTTCCACTTCTTAAAAGTATCAAACACATCAGATTTCTTTCTAATGTAATAAAACCAAGTTTTTCTAGTTGCATCATCAATAAAAGTAACATAATAACAAGATCCACCAAGAGATTGTACTTGAGTTGGTCCCCATACATCTGTATGTACTATGGACAAGCTCTAACTCTTCACTCTTCTTTTGTTTCCCAACCCTGAGAAATCTAACTCTCTTATGTTTTCCATAAACACAGTTCTCACAGAATTCCAAACTTACCTGCTTCAGATCTGGAAGCGGTTTCCTTGAGTGGAGAATCTGCACCCCCTTCTCACTCTTCTTTTGTTTCCCAACCCTGAGAAATCTAACTCTCTTATGTTTTCCATAAACACAGTTCTCACAGAATTCCAAACTTACCTGCTTCAGATCTGGAAGCGGTTTCCTTGAGTGGAGAATCTGCACCCCCTTCTCACTTATGTGGCCAAGCCTATGATGCCACAGCACTGCACCTATTTCTGTGGAAGCTACAGAGATATAATAATCAGTATTATGAGGACATAAATATAATGTACCTACCCTATCTCCTTTTTCTATTACCAGTGATCATTTAGTGATGTTCCACCACGTTTCTCCAAACGTAGACAAACAACTGCTATCTCCCAACTACCCTGTTGAGATCAGATTTCTTTTCATAGCAGGAATGTTCCTTACATCCTTTAGCAACCAGTCATTTCCATTATTTAGCTTAATCCGTACCTTACCCTTTCCAACAATTTTACATGGTTCATCATCCCCCAATAACACATGCCCAAAATCATCTTGAACATAATCATGAAAAAATTTCTTATGGGGTGTAGCATGACATGAAGCCCCTAAATCTACTACCCAGTAATCACTAGTATTATCTAATGCAAGAATCAAAGCATCTTGTAACACATCACCTGCTACATTCACTTCTTGAGTAGTCTCTTGCTGCCTCTCACCTTTCTTCTTTGGTGCTCGGTAGTCTTTCTTTAGATGTCCTTTCTTACAACAACTCCAGCACTCTATTTTTTTGAATCTGGACTTGGATCTTCCCTTTTTAGACTTGTTGCGATTTCCTGGGCTCCTTCCTCTCTTGTTTTTTCTCCCTCTACTCTCCACGGTCAACGCATTACCTGATGTCTCACCTGTGCTTTTTCTTCGCATTTCCTTGCTAAGAATAACACCAACAACATCATCAAGCTTAAGAGTGTTTGAACTAGGGACAAAGTTACTTACAGCCATGACCAAGCTATTCCAGCTTTCTGGCAATGAGCACAATATTAGAAGAGCCCTAAACTCATCATCAAAGTTCACTTTTACAGAACTTAACTGACTAGTAAGTGTATTAAACTCATTTAAATGGTCAGCAACAGAGCCACCTTCCGACATATTCATATTAAATAAACACTTCATTAAAAATACCTTGTTAGAAGCCGAGGGTTTTTCGTAGAGCTTACTCAATGCGCTCATCACACCCTCTGTTGTTTTTTCTTTCGAAATATTGAAGGCCACCGACGAAGCCAGGCACAGTCGTATTGTTCCCAGTGCCTTTCTGTCAAGAACCTCCCATTATTCATCCTTCATAGCCGTCAGCTATTTTTCTTTTCCACCCAATGGCAGGTACAGATCCTTCTGGTAAAGATAGTCCTACATTTGCATCTTCCATAACTGATAGTTTTGGCCGTTAAATTTCTCGACCCTAAACTTTCCTTCTTCTGCCATTGCTCCCACTCGAACCAGGAACTGTTCTTTCCTGCGAGTTTACCAACCAAATAGACCTTTTGGCTCTGATACCAATTGTTAGAAAATAGGACCATAGAGCAATAACAGATATACAGTTAAATCAATAAACAAGATATAAAACACATTAAAACATTACAGAGAGACACATATATAATGTGGTTCACCCAAACGATGGGCTATGTCCACAAATAAATTGCTAGTCCTTTTATTACAGTCTAGAAAGATGAAGGGATACACCCTGCACCAAAACCACTGTACTTCCTCTTCATGCTCTCACACTCTCTCTTTCAATACAATACAATACAATACTCAGTCGTTTTACAATGCTTTCTTTTATAGGGGAAATACAATGGGAAAATTCTAGGGTTAACCCAATACCATGGGTCCACAATACTGTTGGCCAACACACATCCCAAAAAAATTTCTCGAGGGCTCTGCCCCTGAACCCCAAGGCAGGGGGAATGACTATACAGTATACCTAGAGTACAAACATAATTGAATAATATCTCTGGATCTGGAAGATTAGGCTCCACAACCAACAATTTTATCAAATTACTGTATTGTGAGTATTCCTTTGGATAGTAGATCCTACAGTGGATATAATTTCACATCGTATCAGAGCTACAGGGGATTCAAACTGAATTCATATATTTCATAGGGTTCAAATTAGCAATATAAGGTTTCCTCCAAAAGATTGATAATTTTCATTGCAGGTTATTCAGTGGTTCTTTGTCACTCAGTGTGCAACAACAAATGGATCAGTCTCATGTCATATTGATCACTCCATTCAACTAATTTTAGTGGAAGGATGATATGGTAATCTAGTTGAGATCCAGATGTCTCTACAGAGTTACCATGGTGACAGAAAATGAACCAAAATTAGTTTTTGAGAAGTCCAAGTTTTTTAATGGAATGGATGAAGCATTTCGGATGCTATGTCTCAGCATTTCAAGAGACCTCCTGTTTCATGTTAAAAATCTCACAACTCCAAATTAAGTGTGGCTCAAGCTTGATTCTTTGTTTGGGAATACTGATAAATTAAGAGGCCACCAACTTGAAAACGAGTTGATCATATTGAATCCAGCTCATTTTGAGACAATCCAAGACTTCTTCACTAAGTTCAAATCCCTGGTTATTCAACTGAAGCAATGTGGCATCGAAAAGAACGAAGAGAAGCTAATTTTTTCCATACTTTCGGAGCTAGGGCATGAATATTCAGTGTTTGTTTCAACATTTCACTTAGGAAAGCTGATAGTTTGAAATTGGAGAATGCCATCTTTAGTAGATTTCATGGAGTCTTTGACTCAAGAACAAGACAATTTGGTTCAAATGGGTACCATCAAATCTACCAAGGATCAAGCCCTTGGTGAATTTCTTTCAAATCAAGCAAAGGGAAACAAAAATCCCAAGGATTCGAAGCAGTAAGAGAAGAAGAAGGACAAAGAGAAACCCAAATATTCTAATGGGGGTTTGAATCCTAGCAAGGACAAAGGGAAGAAGAAAGAGAAATATAAATACACTTATTGTCACAAGGGTTGGAACCCTCAGAGTGCATGCATGAAGAAAATCATTGACATGATGGCACAACTCCTTGATAAGAATAACATTCCCCTTCGAGATGGAGCAAAGAAGAAGGATGGAGGTTTGAATTATGAAAACAAGGAGAGATGCCATGCACTGGTTGCTAGATATTCTAGATATTCATCTTTCATCATAGATACATGTAACTCAAGGTACATGAATTTTGTAGAGTACTCCTTCTCATCCTTATAGTGGTCCATCCACCCTCATGGGTGACGACTCTAAGATCCCAGCCAAAGGGATTGGTAGGATCAATATTAACAATGGGTACTTCAACAATGTGTTGATTGTGCAATATATTGCAAAAAACCTACTCTCTATCTATCAAATGACACACACGGGTTCGACCAAGAGAGTGACATTCACTCAAGATGGTGTGGAAATTTCAGAAATTTCTAAAGGCAAATTTATTGCAGTGGGTATCGTAGATCATGAGTCAAGGATGTACAAGTTTTCACATTTTCTTCCTTACTCCTCATAAAATGTGCTTTTTTCACATTCCAATGAGATTAGAAATCTATGGCATGAGATGTTTGGACACCTTAGCTACATATATCTTCAATCTTTGAGTAAATAAAATATGGTTGAAGGACTTCCAAGCATCAAATTTTCCAAAGGCACATGCAAGGGATGCATTGTTGGGAAGCATGCAATGCGCAAGTATGATAAGGGGAAGGAAAGAAAGGTTTTCCAAGTGCTTGAATTCATACATTCAGACCTTATAGGACCTCCTACCACACCCTCCTATGGAAAATCAAGGTACTTCTTAACATTCATAGATCATTTTTCAAGATATTGTTGGGTGTTTTCCCTCAAACTAAAATCTGAAGTGTATGAGATCTTCAAAGCTTTCAAAGCTTATGTTGAGAACTTAAGTGGGAATAAGATAAAGGTATTAAGGAATGATAATGGAAAGGAATATGTCAATAATAACCTACAACATCTATGTAAAGAGAATTGCATTCAAATGCAACATTCAGTGACTTACACACCACATCAAAATGGTGTGGCAGAGTGCAAGAATAGAGCATTGAAGGAGATGGTCACATGCTTGTTGTAGGCTAAGTATTTGTCTCCTCATATATGAGTTGAATCCATAAATTGTGCTGCATATTTTGGGAACATATTTCCACACAAATCAATGGAAGACAAAAATCCATTTGAGGCTTGGAGAGGACACAAGCCGGATGTTTCTCATTTCAGGGTTTTTGGCTCAAAGGCATGGGATAGAATTCTTCCCGAGAAAAGGAAATCCTTGCAACCTAAAAGAAATGAGTCCATAATGATTGTATATTATGAGTATGAACAGGGATATAATCTATTTGATCCCTCATCTAATAAAAAATTCATCAAGCAAAGTGTAAAGTTCGAAGAAGATCCTATGCAAGAAGTTGAACTAGTAGAGGGGGATTGCTCACACCCTCCACTCAATTATGATGTAAGTGATGTTTCTCTTTCTATTTTTTATGATTATTATATGGAATATGAACATGATGAAATGCATGTATATCATGACTCTCACACAAGGCCAAAATGGAATGAGAAAACCATATAAGAAACTGGTGATCTTGCAGGAGATCGACCACTAGACACTAGGAAGACTAGATATTAGTTTCACAATGCTTTATCCAATTGTTTTTCGAATATTCCTGAGAGGTGTTTTATGATGGTTGTATCTGATCCACAGTCATATGAATAATAATCACATGACCCAATATGTAAAACAACCATGCAAGAAGAGTTCAAGTCTTTGCAAGACAATGAAACTTGGGAGTTGGTTCCTCTACCTCCCAAGAGGAAAATAGTGCAATGTAAGTGGGTTTATAGTACCAAGGTGGTTGTTGATGGTTCATATATGAAGTATAATGATATATTTTTTTCCATAGGCTTCTCTCAAGTCCATGTAGTGGACTATACATAGACATTTGCATCAGTGGAAAAGATGGACTCAATCGGGCTAGTTTTGGCGGTTGTTGCATCTAAGCNAGGGGCACCATATGGATGTGAAGAGTGCATAAATGTTTCATTAATTATCCTTTAATTTTTTTCCAGGTTGAATAAATCTCTCTGTGGTGTCAAGCAAGCTCCCAGNATTCATTATCCTTTAATTTTTTTCTAGGTTGAAGAAATCTCTTTGTGGTGTCAAGCAAGCTCCCAGAGCTTGGTATGCCAAGATTGACAACTTTCTTCTCTCACAAGGTTTTGAAATATGCAAATATGATCCTAATGTGTATCTGCAGCATTTATATGAATCTATTCATATCATTGTATTGCATTTTGATGATATTTTTATCACTGGAAGTTGCATTGCTGATATAGGTTCAATTAATTCTTCATTACACAATGCATTTTCTGTAACTGACCTAGGATTGTCGAAACAATTTCTTGTCTTGGAGATTGAGAAATCCGATGCAGGGATAAAGGTCAGCCAATCAAATTATGATTTAGGCCTGTTATTAAATTAATTTTTTTTTAAGTGTCTCTTCCTTTCAGAATTAAAATTAGGTGATTTTGGTTCATCTCCATTGGTCGACAACTCGCTGTATAGATAACTAGTTGGGAGCTTCTTGTATCTTACACACTCTTGGCCTATTTTGTAATATGCAGTAGGTGGTGTTGCAAGGTATGTGAAAGAGACTCATGATATCCATTTGAAGGCTTCTAAAAGGATCTTGCATTATGTGCAAGGAACCAAACACTTCGGGATACACTATGCAACTAGTTCTCCACTAGAACTAGTAGGATTTATCGATTCTAACTGGGTTAGAGATAGCACTGATAGGAAGTCCACTTTAGTTTATGTATTCATGCTTGCACATAGTCCCATTTTCTGGTAAAGTAATAAAAAACACACTATTTCCTTATCTTCACCTGAGGCCGAGTACATAGGAGTAGTGAATGCAACTAAATAATGTGTGTGGTTGCAAGGCATTCTTGGAGAACTTGGTTTTGCATTTGATTCACCCACTGTCATTTGGTGTGACAATCAAAGTGAAATAAATATATCCAAATATCTAGTACATAAACATGCACTACATGAGGAGCTTGGTGCATGACTAGGTGATATCATTGCAGTATTACCCATCTATAGACCAACTGTTCACATCTTCACCAAGAGATTCACAGAGAAGACATTAACCTATGTTAGATAACTCCTTGGTGTGGGTGACACATGGTGATGAATGGTATTCACTTTCATATTTTTCTCCATGTCCATTTTAGAGGGGTGGTTTTATTTCTGTGTGGTTTTCCTTCTTACCTTGGTTATATGGACTAATAAAATTTTGTAAGAGATGACTTGAGCCGTAGTTGCCAAGGCCTCATTTTTTATTTGGTTACACTAATTAAGGATTAAGGGGGGGTTTTATAACATCATACCATCTAGTACCATATTCATCATACCACCTAGGACCATAATCTCATTTGTTTCCACTTATGCTAGATAGTCCAAAGTTGAATTATGGTGTCTTCCTAAGGTTGTTGGGGATTTTGGACCATTAAATGCACCTAGAACCCTCATTTTGATAAAACAGGAGCTAAGGTTCCATCATTAATGACCTTTTCATCCCTTGGGCGCTCCCACTACTTAAAACATGGATCGGGGTTGACCATAGGTGCCTATGCACTGTATTTGGGTGTTTTTGGCTCTTTTGGACCATTTATGACTTCCTAGAGCCACTCCAACTCCTCCATGCCTAATATACCCTCATTTATGACTAATAATTCCTCTCCAATGTTCACATATCCATTTGTGACTGTTTGAGTTGGTTTGGGAGCCTATTGGTCCACCTAGGGGGGGTTTAAGGTCTAATGTAAGCATGCCACTTGTATGCCACCAATTTTCCTCCAAAGAATAATGATTTTCTCCTAATGTAATATAATCATGTTCCATACATGTTTACATGTTTGAATGTAATAGAAATAAAAGTTATTGGCACCATATCTATGTGTTATTTTGCCTCTTTTACACTGTTTTAGCTTATTTTGTCAAATTCTTGTATTGTGAGGATTCCTTTGGATAGTAGATCCCACTATGGCTATAATTTTACACTATGGTCACCATGCTATATTTTATTAGTCCAATATATGAGACTCTCAAAACCATGACTCTACGTCCACAAGACCACAACACACTCAACCACAATGGCACAAATTTAGAACTCTAACCTTTCATTGCTCTTGCACATCTCTAGAAACTCTGCAATCATTTGGTCCAAAAATCCAATCTCTCTTTCATCTAGAAATCGATGCTCAATCATACATCAACCAACGATTTTGTACATCCACATCGATTGGTCTATCTCTATGCCATCCTTTTTCCTCCCCTCTTGCCATGCCTAAGTTGTACATTAAATAGTATAAAAGTGTTTGTTTTGGATCCACAGGAAACATTTTAGATCCATGAGAAACATGCCCTATTGGGTACGAAATCCAATTTGATACTCAAATTATCCTTCTAGATAAAATCAAAGATCGAATGCATGGATTTTGTAACAAAAATTACAAATCAAGAATTATAAATCATGATTCCAAATCACGGTTTCAAATATGTGGGTGTAATTCCCAGATTTATATTAGTTCATTGATATAAATTCGTCATCGTTGATGTTGGACCATCATTGTACATACTGGCACAATGATAAAAACCATTATGATGTTGAATTGTTCATAATAATCTTATCGGTTCCTACTTTTCTGAACCCGGTTGTTCTGATTCCAATTGTACCAACATTGGAATTCAACGCTCTCAAACAACTCTAAAAATGATTCATTCCAACTTTTTGATTCTGAATTTTTTTATCTTAACTTCAGAAGTAGAAAGTCGGCACTGTCAATACAACTTTTGTAAAACCCATCTCGACTTCTGATCCCGATGTCTGAACTTGAAAGTCGGAACTGGTATAAAAACCATCAACAATGATCATCCCAAATTTGGAATTCAAATTTTGGAAATATGTCCATGTCATTTCCAACTTGACTACCAACTTGACTGCCAATTGTGCAATTAAAATTCCACGTGTCAAAGGATAATTGGTACATGTATATGTCGCTAGGATTCCAACTCAGATTACCAACTCAACACCTGCAACCTACCACGTCATCTTATCCTACCATGTGATCTTGGCCTACCACACACACAACATGATTCTTCCATGTCAGTGTATGATCCACCTGTACATTCCACGTGTCGAACTGTGGGTGTGCCACCTGGCACCCCTCTACATGCTTCACTAAAACTCTAAACATGATATATTTCATGTCTGAAGTCCTTTTTTTATGAAATGAGTATCATCAAAAATCTCTCGGCGAGATCTACACGACTCTATTCTTGTATTAAACATTTGAATACATTGGAAGATTGTATCCTGGATCATGAATTCTTGTAACGACATTGTCAAGAGACTCATTGGAATCATCATCTTCTCAATTCTTATCAATTAAAAATTATTTGATGTATTATTATATATTTACATAATTTTTTTTGTCAATCATAATAAACAAGAATCTATTTACTACATTTGACATTAGAACCAATGACTTGGCCAAGAGTGGGTTACTTTTGTAAAGCCCTCAGATATGATTCTTTTTTCTTTGACCATATTATTCTTATACTTGGATTTAGCCTCTTCTTCTTATGGTTTTGGGATAACCTCTTTGATGTAATTTAAGAGATCATTATTTTATAGGATGAGAAGTATCATATGATTCCAAGATCTGAAGTTTTATGCTCCATCCAATCTATCCTCAAACCTTAGATTGGTTGTCATTTTGTCACCACTTAGATTTGACCTAAAAAACCCAACATAAGGGAGGTCAAAAATGAATTTTATCAGATGAGAAACCTAATCCAAGGAAAATATGTGCCCTCCTAGGGAGAGTTGGAAACCACTCCTTTTCAGTCAATTATGTGGACAAAACAACTCAAATCTGAAATCCCTAGTTTCATGGCTCTGGTTGTAAATAGGTCAAAAATAAAATTTCTCGTATTTGAGATCCATTTCCACAAGTAGATGTTCCCTCCAAGGGAGAGTTGAAGAAGGTTAAGATCAAACTTGATCTGTGGATGGAAACACTTAAAATTGGAATCCCTAATCCTTGACCCTTGACTGAAGTTAGGTCAAAATTGAAGATTTCAAGAAACTAAAAATTGCTTCCATAGAAAGGTGTGCCTCATTAGGGTGAGTTCCAAGATACTAATTTGAATTCCAATCTATTGATAAATATTCCCAAACTTGCAAGCCTTAGATTTTGGATTTTCACTAGTAATGGATTCTATTCAATCTTGCTCTGATAGCATGTTGATTTTTCTTAGTAGTTAGATTTTATTAACTTATTTATTGCATAAACATAAATTGCATGCATTTAAAGGACCGTTGAAAGAAACACACTCATAGTAGACACAATTTTACCCTGGGAAAACCCTCTCATGGGAAAAACCCAACATAATTCTCTATATAGGATTCTTCAACAATATACAGAGTCTAACCTAGTTCCTGACACTAGTTATAGAATAATAATACAAGAAAGGTACATAATAACATATATTCCTAAAGTAAATAGAGAGAGAGAAAGATAAAACCCCAAAAATTGTCTTCACAATTCTTTTTGAACCTTTAACTCTCATTGCTTGCACCTGCACACTTCTCTCCTTGCTTTAGCAAATTGGTCTGTCTCAAATGAGCCAACTTCACTTCTATTTATACTGAAAAAGTTACTTTTCTTATTGGGATGGCTTTTCTTCTTGGACTGGTTGGTATTCTTCCTTGTGGAATATCTTCTGATCCTACTCAATGTTAATATTTGATCAATAATGGAGATATATGAACTTTAAAATTGCTACCAATCAATCATTGAACATATGAATCTCATAAACACATCAATCACATAAGTCATTCATCCACACAAGACAAGATATACCCTAGGAAAACCCTCTAAATACATAGGAAGAAAAACCCAACAATTCTTTGAGTATAATAGATAGATTTGTAGCGAATGGTTTACAACACAATAAGTAGATTTCCTGATAAGATAGAATAACCAGTAAATAGAGAAGAGATCCGCTCAAAGAAATAGTAATGAATTTTCCAAGTGCCCAACACTTTGATAACAATTCAAAACCTAAAGCATGCAAAAAGTAGCAAATAGAGTTCACATGAATGCTCCTGGGAGAATCATAAGCTTTGAATATCTCGGGAGCAACATTAACTGGGAGCATCGAACTCTCTCCATGCAATCATTAGCACCTTTCCATCACTAGTGCTAAGTAGCAGGCTTGGATTCTTCACCATGCACAAGACATGTGTCATACCTTCCAAAACAATCCTTAACTTAATGTTTAACTAACTTTGAACTAAACTCAATCTTCAACAGAAAGCATGGACACAAAGTTAGGAGGCTAACTAAGAGTCAGAGTGCTTCACTTTTAGTGTATTCCATGCAAGATACTTTGTTTACTATTATTAACATTGCATGGATTACTTTAATTAGTTGATGCATGCTTTACTACAACC
>LPNX010149024.1:21117-54535 GCA_001517045.1 Pseudotsuga menziesii
ACCTTGTTTGATGATCTTGCGATGACTTTTCTTAATCACTTCCAGCTACCAGTGTGCTATGACGTTGGTACTGAACTCTTGTCGACATTTCGGCAAGATAAAGCCACCCATATTTCTGATCATATTCAGGAGTGGCGTAGACGGAAGAGATTAATTAAAGCTTTTATATCACCGGAGTTCCTTCTCGAGTGGTTCCTCAAGTATTTATTGCCATATATCACGAAGGATGTTTCCACATCTGGAGTGCAGAATGAGGAACAAGCAATATTTAGGGCGCAGGAACTGGACTTGATTTATGCTCAGTCCGGTTTGTTGTATGAGATTATTCCCAACCCTCCTCATTCCAGTTTCGATCCCAAGGTCAAACCTAGACCACATGTCGATGGAATTGTGGGTTGTGCAAGTGCGAAACCTACGGATTCGGTTGCAAAACAAGTTAGTCAATTGTCGCTCAACCAGTCTGCTTCGGGACAAGCTACGGCTTCGTCTCAACCCGCCCAAACGGCGAATGTACTTTCTGTGCAATCGTCGGACCAGAAGGGTAACCAGCAACACGGACGGAATAGAAGAAAGGGTAAGAATAATAATCGAAAGGGTGGGAATAAGAATGAGAATGCTACCAATAATGACAAGAACAGTCAGAATGCTGGCGGGGACAAGCAAGCAAAACGTAAGGTTAATTTCCCTTGTAAGCTATGTAAGGATGATCACCTCACTTACTTGTGTCGTCGAATTGATGAAGCTTCGAGACTCTTAGCACAAGGCCTAGCTGTGCTAACGAACCCTTTACCGCATAACCAAAATATGAACTTGAAGTCCCAAGAGCAATCTAGTGAGAATGATCCACCAGAGACTAGTGCTCGTGGGTGCATTAACATGGTACATGCTGCCAAGGTTGTGACTTGTGCGAAAAATTATGGATCGTCACAACCTAGCCCAGGCAAAGAACCTGATCCACCAGGAACCCCTTTGTGCATTGAGAAACCTGCGGATAAACCTGAGGCTGCACCTCGCATTCCTAAGGGGGTACTTAAGCGCTCGGGGCATAATCCAAATGCCTGAGCCGCCCATAATTATTCAGTTCTCGAGGATTTGGGCCATACTCCTTGTGCGATGTCTACATTGGAAGTGCTTCAGAGTTGTCCTTCGCAAAGGAAGGCTTTGCTTTCTGCTCTTGGTGTGAATGGTGATGATTCTTCCTCAGTGATCAAATTTGAAACTGCAGGACATCAGCCTCGCTTGCCCTACTATGTGTCGCTTTTGGTACACATAGAATGTCTTAATATGATCGTCAAGCGCACTGTGATTGACGAGGGCGTTGCTGCATCTGTGATGTCTTTGTCCTGTTGGAAGGGTCTTGGTTCTCCTGAGTTGTTGAAATCAGCGACTATGTTAACTGCTTTTGATGGGAGATATTTTAGGCTGCACGGCATCCTTCCGTCCCTTAAAGTTCGTTTGGGGGGGAAGACCGTTGAGATAGAGGTTGAGGTGGTTGATGCACCCCTCGACTACAATCTCTTGCTGGGTAGGAACTGGATGTATAGTATGCAAGCTGTTGCTTCTTCCTTGTTCTGCGTTGTCTGCTTTCCACATAACGGGAAGATTGTAATGATTGATCAAATGACATTCAAGAATTCCTCTGTTACTGCATCTATGAGAGCTTCGGTCCCGATCGTTGAACACTCTCAGCCAACAACTGGGAGTGTGGGTGTAGGCATGTATCCATCCCTCATGGGAAGCTTTAGTTGTCCTGCACCGGTCCTCATGATAGGATCTTGTTCCGATAAGGCTTCGACTTCTACGAACTCGGTGTCTTTTCGCATGACTCATATGGAAGATCCTTGGATTCTTCCTACACTGAGTATTTCGAGTGAGCCTGTCAAGACCAACGTGTCGCTTCCTACAGCCATGATAGCTTATCAAGCCAATCTTAAGAATGTTGCAGAGCCTTGTTCTTCCTCTTCGCAGACAGAGGAGGAATACCCCTATGTGCTGCCAGCATGGGCAGTACAGTCTTCTCATGCCCACGACTTCCTTGATATGGTTTTCCCTTCAGATGAAGCGATCATCGAGGCTATGTCGGGCGTTGAGCCACCATGGGAGGAACTTCATCATAGATCATATTTCCTTCCACCGCTTGACCGTTTGGAGCATGAGGATTATAGGGATATTCTTATTCAGATAGTTGGTAGTCCCATGGTTCCATTAAGCTCTCCTGGTCAGATGGTTGATGGAAACATGGCGAACATATCTTCCACGATTTCTATCAACATCTCTCGAAATCCTGGCACCATTGAGAATGTCTATATTGGGGCGGAATGTTCCCATGCTGAGATTCTCAAATATACCGAGCTATTCAAGGAATTTCGTGATATTTTTGCTTGGTCTTATGATGAGATGCCAGGTATTGACCCTTGGATTGTCGAACATGAGATTAAGACTTACCCCAACACTAAGCCTGTTCGACAACGTTTACATGCCGTGAATCCTAGGAAAGCACCCGCCATTAAGGAAAAGTTAGAGAAGCTGTTGAAAGCCAGTTTCATCTATCCCGTTCCCTTGATGGAGTGGGTTTCAAACCCCGTTCCGGTGGATAATAAGCAGGAAGCGAATTGAATATGCACTGATTTCCATGATTTGAATCGTGCCTGTCCTAAGGATAACTTCCCCACACCATTTATAGATCATATTTTGGATGAGTGTGCGGGTAGCGAGGTGTTCTCCTTTATGGACGGCTTTTCCGGGTATAATCATATCCAGATTAAACCTGAGGACCAACACAAGACTGCATTTATTTGTCCTTGGGGAACGTTTGCATATCATAAAATTCCTTTCGGCCTTAAAAACGCCGGAGCTACATTTTAGCGGGCGATGACCTTGATTTTCCACGATCTCAAGTCTATTATTGAAGTATTTTTGGATGACCTCGCTGCTCATTCTCGTATGAGAATGTGTCATCCCTATCACTTGAGATTGGTCTTTGAAAGATGCCGGCACTATTCGGTTCGATTAAATCCTCATAAGTGCATCTTTTGCGTGAAGTCAGGTCGTTTACTAGGATTCATCGTTTCAAAGGAGGGCATAAGAGTCGATCCCTTAAAGGTTGAGGCAATACTTCAGTTGTCTCCCCCGAAGAACATTCGTCATCTTCAGTGTTTGCAAGGTATGGCAAACTTCTTACGAAGATTTGTTGTCAACTTTGCCAATTTGACTAGAGGCTTCATGCGTCTCCTGAAGAAGGATACTCCCTTTGAATGGGATGAGTGAGCCCAGGAGTCCTTCGATGCACTTAAGCGAGCCTTAGCATCAGCCCCGGTGATTAGTCCTCTGGATTATAGCCGTGATTTCCTATTATATGTGGCCGCGTCTCTAGAAATGATTGGTATGGTATTGGTTCAGGAGGATGAGGAGCTCCAAGAGCATGTCATATATTATCTGAGCCGAAACCTTATTGACGCAGAGACTCGTTATTCTCATGTCGAGAAGCTTGCTTTAGCAACCGTACATGCGGTTCAGCATTTGAGACATTATATTCTCCTTCGCCAGACCTTGGTTGTGGCCCATGCCAATCCGTTTCAGTTTGTCCTCACACGAAGGATGATTGGGGGAAAGTATAATAAATGGATTTTCATTCTGCAAGAATTTGATCTCGAATTTGTTTCGGCAAAGTTGAAGAAGTCGTTAATTTTTGCAGAGCTTATATCGGATTTCCCGAGTGAGGCCGAGGAGTTGGTTTGTGAGGATACGTTTGTCGATGAACATATCTTCTTAATCTCAACGTCTGACCCATGGTATGGAGATATCATAGTATATCTGCAAACACAAAGGACCCCTCCTCACCTCTCACGAGATGAACGACGACGATTACATCACGTCTCTAAGAACTACCTTATAGTGGACAATACTTTGTACCGCCGTGGGGTAGATTCCATTTTACGACATTGTTTAACTCGTGAGGAGGCTGAGATTGTGCTGAATGATTTCCACGGAGGGGTGTGTGGTGGTCATTTATCTGGGTTTTCTACAGCTCAAAATATTTTGAGAGCAGGTTATTTCTGGCCGTCGATCTTTAAAGATTGTGTTGATGCGGTCAAGAGGTGCCACCCTTGCCAGGTGTTCACATGAAATATGCACTTGAAGCCTACCCCGTTACATCCCATTATCACCGTCGGTCCCTTCACCAAGTGGGGGCTCGATTTTATGGATTTCAACCCAGCTTCGGCTGGGGGGCACCATCATATTATAGTGGCTGTAGATTATTTCACGAAATGGGATGAGGCAATGCCTATAGTAAAATCCGACGGTGAGACAGCCGCTCACTTCGTATTCAACCAAATCATTACTCGGTTCGGGATTCTGAAAGAGCTTCTCACTGACCATGGCTCACACTTTCAGAACCGTATGATGGAAGAGTTGGCGTCCAAGTTAGGGTATAAGCAAGATCACTCCTCTTCTTACTACCCCCGAGCGAATGGACAGGTTGAAGCAGTGAATAAATCACTTAAGTCCATTCTCCAACGAACCATCGCACAAAGCAAGATGAATTGGCATATTATGTTATACTCTGCTTTGTGGGCATATCAAACCGTGGTTAAGACTGCCACTGGTTTTTCTCCATATCAACTTGTGCATGGAATGGAGTCGATATTTCTGGTTGAATGCGAGATTCCTTCGTTGAAGCTAGCTATGGAACTCTTACCAGACACTTCACCTTTAGACGAGCGTTTGGTCCACCTCGAGCAATTTGATGAGCAGCGTCGAGATGCCTTGGTGGCTCTAGAGGTTAATAAACGTCGCGTTAAGGTCCAGTACGACAAGTCTGTCTGTCCAAGAGTGTTTAGTGAAGGAGACTTGGTCCTTTTGTGGGATCAATCGAAAGAACCCTTGGGGGCAGGGAAATTTAATCCTATGTGGCGTGGTCCTTACTTGGTCAAGCGTGTCTTAAAGAAGGGTTCCTATGAGTTAGTTGATTACGAAGGCACAGCTTTGGGGGAGCCTAGAAATGGGCTCTATCTCAAAAAATACTATGCATGTTCTTTAGCCAAGGCTGCTTGTTGTATATTATTGTACAACTTTGCATAGTTAGGTCTTTTTCTTATCATGATTGGGTTTGTGATTAGTTCCGTTTCTTTCGGCAGATGTCAATGGAATCTTCCACCTACATAGGATTTGTGGATGGTGCAAGCCGTCACACTTAGCACTCAGCCTTTGCTGCTTGGGTGATTTATACTCCTATGGGTCAGGTATTGTCTTCAGGAGGTGTATGTCTACGGTCATCTTCCAACAATGTTGCTGAATATAGCGCCGTTATTGAGCTTCTACGGGATGCCATTTCACATGGCGTTCTATCTCTTGAGGTACGTATTGATTCAGAGTTAGTAGTGTCACAGCTCAATGGTTTGTACCATGTTAGAGATCTGACGTTATTGAGAAGATTCTTATGTGTGAGATTATTAGAACGACAATTTGACAGTATAACATATATACACATTCCAAGAAATGATAATCAAGTTGCTGACTCATATGCTAACTACGTGTTAGATTGGCATTTGTTTCATTCATAATAAATTAATCACAAACATTTTTACACATGTAATTAAATAAACCGATCACCATAAAACCTTTTATATATATCAAAAATGTGGTAATACATACTGTCATATACAAAAGTGGAGCTTTCAAAGCTTCCATCATATAATATACGACCGTACAAAACATATACACTCCCAGGTATCTAATCCTATGGAGGAGGAGGGTTGTGATCATGATACGTCACTACGGCTCTAGCTAGCCGCTGGAATAAACGCACCCATGCGCGTGGCACACCCACCACCTATCGCTGCATGGCCTCAGGCAAGTCCTCGACTTGCGCCATGGGAACTCTATGAGTCAGTCGCATGAAGTTGGTATGAATGCTTTGGAGCATTCGCTTCGCATCCGCACCTGTGATGTCATCCCCTCTTCCCCTCCGTCTATGATGTGGGAAGCCCTCTGGTCGCTGTGGTACCACATATGCACATGAATAGTAGATCTCACTTTGTGTTGTTGCGCCAAAACATGTCTTTTTGATTCCACATAATCAAGAAAATACAAAAAAATTAAATAACTCAAAAAACTTTTAAAAACAAGAGTGAGAGTCGAGATTCGGTACCTATCTCTCCATATGCCGATCTTGGTGGTAATGGCATGTCCGGATCCCCCCGGAAATCTATCCCCCCATAGGGGTAGTCATCTATGGCAACAATCTGTCGTCGCCACCATGGAAAGAAGTCAGCTGGATATGGGTTGGCCACCCTACCACCCCCCAGTCTGCGCATAGCATCTGCCCAACGCCATTGGGCCGGATCTCGAACCTCGTGGAGAGGAACGTCCACTCTAGGGCTCAATCCTGGAACACGCTCGAAGAAAAACGTGCTCAAAATGCTGCTGAACCCAAAGTTTCGTATCTTGCCTACCTTACACTCACTGAGCTAGTGTTTCATGTTGCTCAGTAGTGTAGTACTCCAGCCGTATATGGTCGGTCTCATACACTCCACCGCATAGAACATCAGTGGCCGTGAGGCCTGATGGAGTGAGGCTAAGCCTGCTATCCTGCCCAGCGTCAATAGTATGGCCTTTAGTCCCAGCACCTATATAGCATTGGTGGGGACTTGACTTCCCACCTTCTTAGTATCTAGGTAGCAGTACACAGCTACGTACTCATCGATAGTAAGCCCACCGCCTGGCCCACCTCGGGAACGAAGGTTCACCACCTCCCCTCGTCTAGATAGACCTGTGATAAAGTATATGTCTTCCACCTCTATGGTGAGAGACATCCCATCTATCCGGAAGGACTCTGAGTCTGGATCCCAATAGTTTACTAGCATCTCTAGTAGTCTTGGTTTGGCCCTCAAACCACTAAGACACCAAAACTTGTAGAGTCTGCATGCTCAAAGAGCTTGTTGAGCCATCACGTCCGCCCTTATAGCTTCCTCTACTTCACCATGCTCACGCTCTCTCCATTCTAGCACCATCCTGCAAGAGAAATTGCCACATTTCCCATTATATTCTTATAAATTCACTTGCGCGGCGTCATACGCGACTGTTTTGCAAACAACCGTGTATGTACGCGGTTTCTAGCCTCTTTTCCGTGTATAGCCAGCCCTATACGCTGAAAAGCTTCGATATCTGCGTGGGCCACAGCGCTCATGTAGAGATGGCCTAAACAACCTCATTTCACTATGAAAATCAACAAAAATTATATTAAAATACATGAGGAGAGCATGAGTAAATACCTGGAAGAAACGGTTGTGAATTCTGCCGGATGGATCTCCTGGAATTTGCAGTTGAAAATCAGAGCTCCATTGGGTAAAAGTTTCAAATGATTTATATTTTTTACTATTTATAGAAAAATTTTCAAATATTCTCCTGGAATTTGCAGTTGAAAATCAGAGCTCCATTGGGTAAAAGTTTCAAATGATTTATATTTTTTACTATTTATAGAAAAATTTTCAAATATTTGAAAATTTTTACCCCCTTTCCTATAGTTTTGACAGTTTCTAACCATTTTGGACCGTTTCTGACATGATTTGTGATGTAGAAGACCATTTTCAGTGCCGTTTCAGCCATTGGATTGACCCATTTGTACTGATCTCAGGTATAACGTCTACACTGGCATATAGGTTAGGTTCACCACCATTTTCATTTTGCATGAACTTATGACCATGTCACCATGACCTTAGGTACGAACCCACTCTATTATGTCACAGAACCTTCTTGCTGATTGAGAAGTGGCATAATACGAGTGGTAGAGCTTCACCTTACATGGGTACCCTAGTTAGCGCCTTATTTGAATTTGGTGCCCATGCCGACTTTTTCTCCTTTAGGGTGTGGGAGTCCGTTGTATAGTACTGCCATGACATTTCGCAAGAGCCTCATACTCCTCTTGATCTTATGCTGGCCTGTTTCCCTCCGGACTCCCCCTATGTCAAGTAGTGAATGCATTATCATGAGCTTTTCCTGCCTTATTGAGCTTTATGCCAGCTCCCCTGACATTGCATTTCAGCCATATAGCCCGAGCTTGTCTCATGTCTAGCCATGCAGAGCCATTTTTTATATCCTTCGCAGCTTGATTCCCTTTTTACCGGGAGGGGATTTTCCCCCAAGTGTCGATATCCTACACATGTATCCTTGCATTGAGCATAGGTATGTTCCACTGCTTGGAACTAGTTTGTTTGCCCTTATGACACTCGTCTCCTCCTAGTTTGTAACTATAAAGCTAGTTTATTCTTTTTTCAAGCTTTTCAAATAACTGAAAAAGTCCAAAAAAATAAAAAAACCAAAAAGCCAGACAAGGAAAGATGTTATCTTTGGCAGCTGTCGAGTCGTGTCACCTTCGAACAGAGCACTATATATCACATCCATTGGTTGGGTTATAGTTTCACTTTAGGAGCTGTACTCGTTTATCTGAGTTTATCTCCACCGACTGGTTAAGCTTCCAGTCCCTATGGAGCCTCTGTTGATGCCTCCTGTGTCACAGAGATGTCCCAGTTTGTATATCGAGTCTATGCTGCCTTCATCCAGTCACCATACGCCGTTATGCTCTTGTTCGAAGGAAGTTGAAACCTGTGTTGGCCATTCCTCAGTTATCTTGACTTTGCATGTCGACCATTCCCGGTATAGTTACTAGTTCGTGCACCTTATGATCGAGTCCTTCCACATTAGACATCTTTTCTGAGTACCTCGTGTTGGATGATGGGGGATGCCTTAATGCCCTCCTACCAGCGGATTTCATCCCATCGACTTCAGATCATTTATTCTGGGATTGGAATCTAGAGTCCTTTTGAGTGCCTTGATACTTGCAGTCATCAGTGGCAGGTTCTCTCGCCATCGACAGTTTCTTGGGAATACATCAATGTCCCCTGATCAATGGATTCTCTCAAGTGTTCGACCTCAACACATCTATTCAAACTTGTTAGTTTGCACTCTAGTACCTTGATTCCCATTTTCATTATCGGTGGGTAGTCTCGCATCTGTTAACGGTATACATCAATGACCGGTAATCAGATGATGGACTACTATGTTCGACCTCGACACCTCATTCGCATAGTAGGACATAAACTCGTAGCGGTTGGTGTAGAAGACTTTCCAGATTGGTGGCATCTCTTATATGCTACCTCCTTGATCGTGCCAGTGTTCATGAGATTTCAGCTCTCGTGACTTGATACCAGTATATGTCAGATATTTCCAGCCACTATGGAGATCTTGATCTATTGTATATCTTCAGCCATTTTGGAGACCATGATCCTTTGTATATCTTCATCATGGAGATTCTGATCTATGTATATTGTACATGGCGATGACCACATATGTGATATCATGTATTATGCCTATTCATGGCCATTGTACTCTTATGTATCCAGGACTGCTATATGTACTTGTAGTTATATGCAGAGCTGTATTATTGTACTATGCTGATTGGGTGGCTAGTCTTCCATTTGGGATCCTTCATCACTCCACTTCTGGGATGGACTTATAATGTATTTCGTCTATCGTATGACCCCTCTGACCTCACACATTAGGGGGCATCTGTTATAGCGGATTTCACCACTCTAGGTGAATCACACTTTGTATGGCCTTCCCCTGTCCCACTGCAGACTCTTTAGACCCCATGGACTATCTTTTATCCTTTGATGTTTCCTTGATCATCCCTAAAACTATATGAAAAATGATATACGCAGATTTTTACCCGATAACCACGTACATACGTGGGTTTGACCCCTATAACCGTGTACATCGGGATGTGTGCATAATCCAAATCCTTTTGGAGTTTTCCTTGACATGGATCCGACTCATTCGACTCCTGGCCTTCCATATGCCTTGAGATCGCTCGGATTCGACCCTTCATTATCCCTTGTGAAGCTATATAAGGAACCCCTTGGTACATTGAAGGCATATAGAGAGATTGAGAGCAAAGAAACTATAGTCCATTGTTGCCATAACTATACTTGAGTCTGCATCCCTTTGTCCCTTGGAGCACTTTTGTGTTCTTCCCAAGCTTGCCTTTTGCTTGTGAGCTTGCTATCGAGAGATGGAGGATTGAAGTGGTGGAGGTCCAAGTGGGGGATTCAGTTTCTCCGGTTCGCAGACGTGCCGTCAGAGGTTGTATCTATCTTGTAATCTCTGATTTATATTAATAGAAATATCTTTTCCTGTCCAATGATGTGTATTTGATTAAATATTGTATCCATTGGAATATGTCAAATGCTTTTACATGATTGATTATATATGCTAGAATAGATCTAACACCATGAGATATAGTATGCTTGTGTTGTTTACTTGTTGTTGAGGAAGTATTATATCAATTCAAGCTGAAGATTAGAAAGCTCAACGGGGATCTACTTCAACCGTCTGGAATAAGGTACGAGGTCTGATCCTTTAGTGTTAGACATTTTATTTCTATTGCATATTGGGAAAGATTGATTTTTGGAGTCAAAGCTGTCTGTTGTGGTACCCCAAGCCATAGGAATTTCTCTCCGTAACAATGTTCAACACTCTTTCCTTCCATGTATTGAAGTTGGAAGTACCCTCAAGGTGTTCTTTCGGTTGAACGGAGATTGATGTCATGAATTCTTCAAACTTTGCTCAAAACCTCTAGATACCATGTTAATATTTAAGCAATAATGAAGATCTCAGAACTTTAAAACTTTTATCAATCAATCACTAAACATATGAATCTCATAAACACATCAATCACATCAATCATTCATTCACATGAGATAATATATACCCTGGTAAAACCCTCCAAATACAAATGATGAAAAACCCATCAATTCTTTGAGTATAATAGATAGATTTGCAGAGAATGGTTTACAACATAGTCAGTAGTTTGCCCAATAAGAGAGAAAAACCAAGCAATAGATAAGAGATCCACTTAAAACAACTATAATGAAGTTTCCAAGTTCCCAACACTTTAATTACAAGTCAAAACCTCAAGCATGTAGAAAGTATAAAATATAATTCACATGAATGCTCCTAAGAGCATCATAAAATTTGAATAGCTTGGGAGGAGCATTAACTGTGAGCATCAAACTCTATCCATGCAATCATTAGTGCCTTACCAGCACTAGTGCCAAGTAGTAGCTTTGGATTCTTCACCATGCACAAGACATGCGCCATACCTTCCAAGAATACCTTTAATTGAATGTTTAACTAAATTTGAACTGAACTTGATCTTCAACTGAAGGCATGACCACTAAGTTAGGAGGCTAACTAAGAGTCATTGTCAAAACCCCAAAATTTCCGAAAAAATTTAAAATTTTTAAAATAACATATAATCTCATTAAATGCAGTCATTAACTGTTTGATTAGTTTATGTTACTAGAATTGTACTAAATGATCTTTTTTTTGTACTTAACTTTTAAAGAGAATTTCTTTTCCGTTACTGATTGTTTTTCTGTTTGCGACACAAGGTGGGTTTGTCAAGAAGGACTGGGCTTACTTAGCTTTCGAGCTAATGCAACAGTTTCCTTTTATTACAGGTATACAGGTAAGATATATGAGTCGCTAATGACTAGTCTCAGAAGTCATAATACAATTTGCTGTAGATAGTTTAATTCAAGAAAGTACATACATGCTAGACAGTTTTACCATGCTCCTACAGGTAAAATTCTTTTTATGTTTCTTTGAGATCTATTTCTAGAGAATTGAATTCTACTCTGTTAGATGACCGTTAACTTTTTATCCAGAAGAATAGAGTTTCACAATTCTGCAGAGAATGAAACCATTTAAATGCTCATACAGAAAGTAAGTGTAAAAATATAATAATTAATTTTTACTTAATCAGCTAGCATGATAGAGAATTGACAACAACAATGATTTGGATTTATTTATTTATTTATTCATAGTTAAGGTAACATGCCATGCACCAAATTCAGATTTTTAACTATCGTTAAAAATAATAATAAGGTATTACAAGTTTCGATCTATAAATTTCTTTCTTAAACAGTTAGCACATACAAGTTTATTGTTGGGATTCAGTCTTCCTTTAATAATCTTAAGGGTTTGTAATGTTTGGAATGCTACTCTATTCTCAACATCGACTTTTGGATAGAAACCAATTCACCGTTTATACTCAGTCCTAGACTGATCATATTTAACCCCTTTATGAGTATCCAAGAATATTCTATCAAACAAAAAGGTTAAGTATAATCAAGCTACCTATCATACATTAATTTTATAGCCTCTTTCCTAAATGCTTTGAGTTTAGAAAGCGACAAAAGATTATTTGTTACCACAATGATTCAAGACTATTACAAGGGTCATTGATCTATCAACAAGTATCAAATGCTATGAACTTAGAATAAACCGAAATCAATTTTTAATTAATATAGTTTACATAATCCCAAATATATACCTTTAAAGTAAAGTTGTGTCTCTTACCTTTAATTGAGACTAAGGTGATAGGTAAAATAGTGGCATGTTTATAACATCCACGACTTAATAATATTTCTAAGCCCTTTATAACTTAATGTGTTTATAACCATTCTCCATGCTTATGTATACTAATCTACATAATAAGCAATGTATAGAGTAGTGATTTATCCCTACAAACTAAAGTTCATGGTTGTAAATGTCACAGGGTTACGATGATATAACAATCATTTTGGAATCTCAACATTATGATTTTGTTGGGAAAATCCATCGATGGCGATTTCGTTGTGGACCTTAGGTCTCAACCCACTGCAAGAAATATATTAAAAGTGTTACGTGGTCAATCCTTGGCCATGCATTGGTGATATAAAGGTAGTTGACTCAACCCTAAATTGTCACTTCTCCTTCGCCTTCGGCCTTTGGCCGCTCTGCGAACCCTCCTATCCATTTGGCCGTCGTTGGGTCTGCTATTAATCTCCTGCTATTCCGGCTCTTCATTAACCCATATATTGCACTGTGTGAACAGGTTATAAGGTGAAATAACTTACTGCTTGTCTTTGCGATGCCTCCATTGTTAACTCGAGCTCTGAATAGTTATAAACCTTACCTCTCCTCGCTCCAATGGCCATGAACCTCCCTTCAAGGTAGCGTGGCTTACGCTGCTTGCAAACTGTGTAATATTTGCATAGAAGGGACAATGCAACTAGGGTTTTGTCCTGCCCATCGTTAAGTTGGAATTCCTGTACTGTCTGAGGTCGAGAGTGTTGTAATGATGCTCCTTTGCCATTGGGTTGCAGGTTTTTGGCTTACACAGGTCGCAGCATCACTGTGGGAGATGGCCCTCTGCTCAGGTAACTAAATAAATCAGTTTTCTTCAATATTGAAGTTATTATTACTGTAAATACTTTTCTTTTAAACTAAAGTAGTAGCTAACAGTCGGCTGTTCATTGGATACTGCAGATATGTCTGCTACCTTTCTCTGCAAAGAACAGTAAGGAGGGTTACGACATCTTGGGCCACGGTAAGCCCTGATCTCTTCACGGCTTGTCCACTTGTGTAAATCCTTAAAGTATTACGATGGGGTTGGTCGTTGCGGCCCTTCTTAACCTTCATGGTTTTTAGTTGTTAGTTTGATGTTAAAGTTGAGGGTTAATACCCTAGCTCTCTTACAGAGCTCTCCGGCTTCGACCACGTGTGTAAAATCTTGTTTTGTAATTATGAATTTTCTTCTGTGTTAATATACTGTAAAATAAATACTGTGTAGAAAACCCTAGGCTGTATTCCTGCCTCCGGATGAGGTTATGACCTCGACATTTTTGTTTCCCTTCACTGTACTCATAATGTTTAGGGTTTTCACCCAAAGTTTTATAATATAACCTATTATAATGTGTCCTGTATATTTTGGTTTGTTTATTGCATATATTTTGTATCTAAACTCTGTACAGGAATTAATAGAATAAATTAAGGGTTTATAACAGCTTAAACTGTGGCTTTATAATGCGGCCGTAGGTGAAAATATTGTCTTAACTCTTGGTATTTATTTTACAAGTATAACTCGATTTATAGGGCTCAACCCTAATTTTACAGTTTGAGTTTTAAGTTCAGTTATTTAATCTACCATTAAAATTATAACTCTGTTGGCAACTGTGGGTAAAATGAATTGGATTAAATCATAATGATTAAGCTCGCTGTTCGAGCAATATACTGATTCTGTTATTACCTTGGCTTTCTAAAATAAACAACTTTTCTTTTAAAATAAATAACTGAGTTATTATATTATTGATAAAATATTTATACAATGTTACTGTTAAGGTTATATACTTTGGTTTACTTATTATGTATTAACTTCTTAAATGTTATGTAGGGTTTATACCCTTATACCAATATCATAAGTGTTGATTCTACTTTCTTACATTATTTTAGGTCATGTTATAAATACTGTAATTTATCTTGTTATATAAAGAATTTGGGAGATAAAGTACTCTCCAGCTTATTGTCAAATAGATTTATTGTTAAGGTTCCTGAACTGGCTTTACAACTTGACTTCTATTTATTAGAAGCTGTGAATGCAAAATGCATACCTTTCAAATTATGAAAGCCTGTGGTACTCTTATTATATTTTACTATTGCCTTCAAGTATTGTTTATTTAATTTGTAATACACAGAGTATAAATATTTTATACATAAACCTTACTTAATTATTCGTCAGGTATAAATAGTCTAGGTTTATAATTGCAATAATAAAATATTACTTAAGTGTTACTTTTACAATGTATGTATTATAGATACATTATTAGTAATACAATAATGATATTACTTCTTACCAATGTTTCTATGATCATTATTTAATGTTGATATCCAATGTTTGGTTTGGTTTATTCATTTAGTTATAATGCCCGAGTATTTTTACATAATACTCATTCAATATTTAAGTTTATTCTCATATACATATCCATATAAATTCCTATGTATATAATAACATTCATTTACCATATTTGAAAATAGAATAATGGTTTTGTAATCTGTTTAAGCTTAGCTGAAAATAAAAGAAGATTCAGTAATTAATTGAACTGCATTCTTAACCAAAATACAGACTAACACCACTAGGTTTTAACTGTAAAATCACACTAATAAGTAATTATATCCTACTGTCAGTATTGTCTTCTTCATCATTAAGAGATTAGATTCTTTAACTAGAAGATAACGATTATAAGACTTAAACAACAGTAATACTTAGTCTATCCTTTCTTTATTACAGCTTGTATTTACTGGAAAACAAGGCTACAGTACCAGGAAGTAGTTTTGAAGACTGTAAGCAAAACAACTTAGGAATTTGTGAAACACTTGTAGTTACTGAAAGTAACTAAATAGGAAACTCAGTTCAGAAGGATACTACTTCACAATACCGAGATACTGTGCTGGAGTACGGTCTGGTGATCCCAGATGTGGAAAAACACAGTAATTCTTTAACTCAGCAACAGATTTAACTACTAATATTCTGAGATACTCACATTACTAAACTAACTAACTCTTCAGACATATAATATAAACATAACATGTATCCATTCATACTCATTAAACATAAGGAAACAAGTGACAGAACCTGTTTAAACTGTGGACAACAACAGCAATGGGAGGCCGTTCCTCGCTACCAACTCCTGGAGAGCGCTCAAACAACGACTCCTCAGGACCCCAGAGCTTGCTCTGGTCTCCCTGGCTAGAAATAGGTGCAGCAAATGTCAGATACCAGTCCTCAAACTCAGTATACTCCAGAACTTATCAGTAAGTTCTCCCAGCTAACAAGCTGTAATAAACCAAGTTACTGCAGCAATCCTCTCAGAACAACTTCCTTACTATTTTTCCCTTTTTCCTCAATGAATTTCCTGAATAACATTCTCCTGAACGAATTCTCTCTGGAAAATATCTGAGCAGCCTTAGCTCTCTTCATTGAGTACTTTTAAAAGATTGCCTAGGTATTTTTGGGTTAACTGTCATTTAATGAGCCACCTGCTCTGATTCCACTTTCTTGGGGAATCATGACCCCAAATATAGGGAAGTTGCCACCTGCAACTTAGGAAGTGTTTGAGGATGCTGCCACTTGTCTTTTGCCTTTCCACCTAGTTCCATCCACCAGTTTGACCAGTAACCTCTTTTTAACAGCTTTCCCATGCTGTTGTCTCCATAATTTATTTATTAATAATAAAAATATCTTGAATTACATTCCATTTCCGTTGACTCTGCTGAGTCATCAATTCCTACTTAGCATTAATTTTAACATAATGTCTCAGGAATATAATAAAACAATTTACATAATTTTACAAAATTGGGGTATGTGACAGTCATGGTGCTTCACTTTTATTGTCGTCCATGCAAGATACTTTTTTTACTATTCATAACGTTGCATGGATTACTTTAATTAGTTGGTGCATGCTTTGCTACAATTGAGGCTTTAACTAAAGCCTTATCAATTCAAGTTCACCGGAGGTATACTTAGGCAATTCATATTCTTTCTCTCTCCTTATGCTTATCTCTTTATCATTTAACTTTCACTGCATGGTCCACATGTGTATTTATTATTTATTCTTCATATCATATTATACTCATAAGAATTGTCACCAGTTATAATCATATTATATTGCTCTCGGACCATATACTCATTACTAAATTAATTCATTGTAGGGGTATCTAGTCCTTAAAGGAGACTTAATAGTAATATGTGACCATGGTTAGTAATAAATCGCACAACAATACTTGACTTGATATAATTCACAAGTCCTAACTTGATATAACTGACAAGTCTACAGTCTTGATATAATCCACAAGACCATCTTGATATTACACACAAGTTTATAGTCTTCATATAACTTACAAGACTATCTTAATATTGCACACAAGTTTCCAGTATTTATATAACTCACAAGGCTATCTTGATATTACACACAAGTTTTTATTCTTGATATAACTCGCAAGACTATACAATACAACATCACCACCTCAATCATATGAGGAAATTTATAAATAGGACTTGATATGACTCATAAGTATGGAGAATGACTCATGATGTTGTACATTTAACACTCAAAACATCAACAACTAAATATATAACATTTTTTGTAATCCATCAAGTACCTCATAGTTACTATCATTGATGGAAAATAGTTCAAAGGAGTAGGAAGATGTCATAAAATATTAGTTTAAATCCATGAATTAGATCTGCATACATGTTTCTATGCTCTACCACTTGAT
Organism: Pseudotsuga menziesii; assembly: GCA_001517045.1. Classification (NCBI taxonomy): domain Eukaryota; kingdom Viridiplantae; phylum Streptophyta; class Pinopsida; order Pinales; family Pinaceae; genus Pseudotsuga; species Pseudotsuga menziesii. The sequence continues at coordinate 38,275 of LPNX010149024.1, forward strand.
GAGATGGACACCATGCTAGGTGAAGAATGGTTGATGTTGTTGGGCATTTATACCACCAACCTTGAAAAACAGTTCATGGAGTTTAACTAGCAAGATCAACATTATAAATTATGTGGTGTTGAAATTTATGCTCTCAGGAAAGATGAAATACATTTGACAACTGATAAAAGAAGAGTAAGAAACAAAATTAAACATATAATGATGAAAGCAGGGAAATATGTTACCGTGGAGCATAAATATGTCTAATTAAACAACAAGGTCAAAAGATATTAGGATATGATACAAAGGAATATCACCAACACTTAAAGTAAGAACAAATTCAACAAGTTTTCCTTAAGGGCATGATAAAGGTGTTATAATAATAATATAATTAAGTTAATGAAAGGTTAAATGACACATACTACTTTCACCTCATGACCAATCAATGCGTATAAATATACTATTATGAGGCTCATTGTGATCATCATCTTATCAATTAAACATTATTCAATATATTCTTATATATAATAAAAAAAATATCTCTACCAATCATAATAAACAAGAATCTAATCACAATTTACAAAAATCTATTTATACAATAGAAGTTTGCTTTTCATGGGTTTTCAAAATATTTCCTGACTTTCACCAAATAATACAATATATTTAGGTGATCATAGTCTCTTTTTATCCTTTTATTTTTAATATCTAAATGTGCATTCACAATCTTCCATTACACTTATAGGATCCTTCATAAATAAAGACAATATACCTTGGGTTTGCATCATTGGTGCTTATGACTTGTCTTTTACCGTCTACAATCTTACTAGTATTAAAACTAATTGCACTAAGAGAAGCGAGGTGCTCCTCAGCCGAGTATGGGGGAGATCCTATCACGTTATTCACGTTATGCTATAGCTGACATAAATATATANATATATATATATATAAATTACATATTACTTAAATAAAAATATAAAAAAATAATTAAACTAGCATAGGTCCATATCTATCAAGCACCCATAGGGATCCAAAGGTAAAAACTGTACACCTCAAGAAATTGGATCCCTCTTAGTGCTTATAGATCTGGATTTAAAATGGATCTAATATGCTAGTTTGTAATCTTGACAACACCCATCTTCATAAAATCTATATATTCAATGATAATATTTTTTTGAAGAGATTTAATTTGGTAGCAGGTTAGAGTTATCTTTGATTCATATTGAATAACAAGTAACTAGTTTTTCCTTTGGTGAAAAATAAATCATTGATAACGATGGATGAATTTGAAAATTCATATGGAGGGATTTTGTGTTCAATGCTTTTACTAAATATAGTGTCCAATTGCAATCATTAGCATAGTTGTTAAATTTTTTTACAATTTCCTCTCACCTAGTTGCACCCAGTGAGGTGCTCTACAACTCAGTATGGGGGAGATGTTTTCACAAACATGATGTAATGCTACACCAGCATGTCAACTAAAAAAAATATAGAGAAAAACTTAAAGAATATAGAAAAAAAGTTGTCAACCCAATTTTCAAATAATAAAACCCATTATTAAAACCAAATAAAAAGTAATTAAAAAATCCATTGTTAGACACCAACTTACCAAACACCAAAAAGATCAAAAAAAAATTGAAATATATATTTTTAAATGTTTAAATTAAAAAAAAGTTAGAAACTATCAAATATCTCCTCAAGAGATGCTGAAATATCAAATATCTCCTAAAGAGAAGCTGAAATACCCAGCCCGAAACATCCAGAACTTTTGAATCTTACACATGTCTCCTCTTGATTAATAATATGACAACCTGTGAAAGCAGGAAACAAATTATCTAATCCCTATATGGAAGGGACAAGCTGGATAAGATACGAATCTTTTAGCAAAAAAATAATTAAAATCACACTTTATCTTTCTAATTTGGCGTTTCTGAAACGTTGTCGCGATAGTGTGGTCCTTCCCATATGCGTTCTGATCCGTCATCATCTTAACAAGAGAAAAAATGGGGATATATTTAGAAGAGCCAACACTTCTTTGCTAAGACGAGAGATCAGAGAAACACACCAACATCTAAACATATTATCAGCTGAATGCATGCGCCTTCACATTGAATTGGAAAACTCTCTGCGTTTCAATATCTGGATGAGAATCTCTACTTGCCTCTTGTCCAGGGTTAATACTACTCTCAATAAAGCATCCAAAAAGCAGAGCTCAAAACTCGGTAACATAAGAAAAAAACGAAATGCTGATGCAATTGAGGAAGAGAAGAAGAGCGTTTTCAACCTGTCGACAATCCAATTGGACAAAGCCTCCAGGAACGTTCTTCAGTGAGGTTTGAACTTTGCTATAGCACCCTGGGTTATTACTTGGGAAGACATCATATGCCGAATAGAGGATGCGATTGTCTTTCTCCTCGAGGCTGCAGCAGAATAATTCAGGTCTCTCTCAAACATGCCAAACTTCCAAAAAAATAATTTGAGCAGAGAAGAACCTATTGCGCTAGAAAAACCAAAGCTGAACAAGGATATTATGATCCTGAAAGTTTATAAGGGGAATGCAATGGTCAGTATGAACATAGATGATTATCACAGTAAAATGATAACACATCTTACCATGAGCGGTAGCTATAGGAGCTAAGCTTATCTCGATTGAAGATTCCCTGCATCCAATGGACAAGGAGCAGAGTAACCAACAGAGTCAACCGTTGACTTTGCTCCTTGCCCGTTGGATGCAGGGAATCTGCAATAGAGATAAGGATGGCCACTATAGAAAAGTCGATAAAGATCCAAGCAACATAATCACAGGGCTATCCAAAACTCTTCTTTGGATGATAGCATTAAAAGGAAGATCACCCCAAGAATCCTGTTGTTCCACGGATATACGTACTTCCGAACTTCCGAAGGTTCACAAGGATGGATGTCCTCTTAGACCAATTGTAAACATAATTGGTTCGCCTTCATATGGATTGACAAGACTTCTCGCAAAAAAACTCAACCGCTAGTAGGGAATACTCAATCATTTATTAAGGCTTCCTCACATTTTGTTCACGACATAAAATCCATTAAAATAAAGGAATCAGACTTTTTGGTCAGCTTCGATGTCGTATCTCTCCAGTGAAAGAAGATATAACTGTGATAAGAAAACTCGCCGACGATGAGACTGCAAACTTGGTTGAAGTGTGTTTAAAATCTACCTACTTTAGTTACCAGATTTTACCTACTTTAGTTACAGGGCAGACATATATGAACAAATCAATGGTGTGGCAATGGGATCACCTCTCTCCCCTCATTGTGGTGAATATCTTTATGGAGCATTTCAAAGAAAAGGCCATCAACTCTTCTCCAATAAAACCAAAACAAAGGCAACGTTAAGTGAATAACACCCACTTCATATGGCCTCATGGAAAAATAAGCTATGGGATTTCTTAACACACATGAACAATGAATCAAAGGATATCAAATTTACAATGGAAATTGAAGAAGGAAATAGTCTTCCTTTTTTAGACATTCTTTTCTCCAGAAAAGAAGATGGATCTTTAGCATATTAAGTACATCGAAAAAAGACACACGCTAATAAATATATCTGGTCAAACTCTCATAATCACCCATCACAAAAAATTTGGCGCCATTAACACTCTGACTATTAGAGCCAATATAATATCTTATTTGGAACACTTGGATCTTGAATTATAACACCTTGTTAAAATCTTCAAAAACAATGGCTATAGTGAAAATCTAATCAGAAAAACCATTAAGAGGTCCCAAGAAGTAAGGCAGACAAAGAATAAAAAATATGACAACATTATAAAATCAATAAAAGTTCCCTTACATCGAAGGGACAAAAGATAAAATAGCCAACATATTGAAGAAGAAAAAAATAAGAATCGCTTTCTCACCTTTAAATATGTTATGAGGTATTTTAGACCATGCAAAAGATCAAGCGGACCTAAAGAAGAATAAAGGTGTATACTTGATCCCATGTGGCTATGGAAAAGTGTACATTGGAGAAACTGGTCGCTCGGTCCTAACAAGATTAAAAGAGCATAATGTGGACATCATTCGTGGACGGATAAAGAATTTTGCATTAGTAGAACACTCCATAAAATCCAAACACCACATTCTCATGGAAAACGCCGAAGTCATTGCCAACATTGATCATTATATAAGAAGACGAGTGAGAGAAGCAATTGAAATTGAAAAACTTCCTCTCAATATCAATCGAGATTACGGATGGAAACTCAACAAGACGTGTAATCCTATCATTAACCAGATAAAAAATGTCAAAACAATGTCATCTTAATAATGTTTCTCCTGGCTGACATGGTTCAAAATTATGTTGAGTTTCATTATTAATATGAGGAAACCAAAAGAAAGATAAACTTGTGAAACTATCAAGTATCTCCTGAAGAGGGGCTTAACTACCCAACCTGAAACGTTGAGAACTTTTGAATCTTACACAGGGTCACTTTTGAATCTTACATAGGGTCTCCTCCTAATTAATAAATTGGATCCCTCTCGGTGCTTTATAGATCTGAGTTTAAGATAAATCTATATTGGTGATAAACATATGAGGTAACATATATTTCATCTAATACAATGAAAACATAACCACCAAAGATGATGGGATTATTAATGTGAATAATGTCCCCATTGTTTCAATGGAAAAACAATGTTTCTCACTATTGGTTAGCTCTAAGACATTGTAAAAGTGGATATAAAAGGCCAAGAAATTATTACCTTACCATCTCTTTAACCCTCACTATCCATGTTAAACATATTCATGTACAAACTTTGACCTCCACTAATCTAGTGACATAAGTTAAAAGGAGATGTTAAAAAGTGGAAAAAGTCACAAAAGTTGAAACAGGGGCAGGAGCTTGTTGAACAGGAATTGGAACTACAAAATATCTACTCTTTGTTCCCTTCGGGGATCCTTCTAGTGATTGAAGCACAAAAGTTGGCATCCATTAAGGGTCGAAAAGAAAAGATCTTGGCACATGAAGTACTTACTTGGAGACTAAAAATCCTGGCTATCTAGATTGAGCAGGATGATGCCAACACAATTTTTTCATAGTTTTTCTTTGACAAGACGAAATATTAACACTATTTGAGACCTTTTGGATGGTGATGGTAATACTATTACTGATTTGGAGCAGCTCAAAATGTTGGGGAAAAATCACTTCACATCACTGTTTAAAGATGATGGGAGTACACTCATCTCGGATCAATTACTTGTGATAAAGCACTTCCCTTCTTTCCTCTCTGTTGAAGACTCGGCTATCATGGCAGCTGAGGTTTCGATGAAGGAAGTTGAAAATGCACTAAAAAGTTTCAAGAAAGATAAGAGTCGTGGCACAGAAGATTGGTCGGTGGAATTCTTCTTGCATTTATTTGATTTGGTTAAAGATGATTTATTAAAGGCTGTTGAGCAATCCCAAAAGGAAGGTAGGGTTCAGATTACTATCAACGAGCTACCTTTCTGACACTCATTCCTAAATGAAATAATCCAAAAACCTTTGCAGACTTTCGCCCTATCTCTCTTTGCAATCTGATTTATAAACTTTTTTCAAAAATCATCTCCAACAGACTTAAGCCTATACTTTCCATGGTTATTTCAATTCAGCAGTTTGGGTTCCTGAAGAACAAGCAAATTCTTGAACCAGTTGGTATTTTGCAGGAAATTTTACATACTATCAAAACTAAGAAGATGGAGGCCTTATTCCTATAACTGGACCTCATTAAAGGTTTTGACAAAGTTAATTGGATCTTCATGCGTCGTATTATTCTCCAGATTGGTTTTCCCTTGGATACTATGAACTGGATCATGGGTTGTGTGACTTCAGCAAACTTTTATGTACTTATCAATGGTTCTCCTATTGGTTTCTTTAATGTTTCGAGGGGCATTAGATAGGGCCCTCCCTCTGTCACCTCTTCTCTTATTGTTGGTAATAGAAGGGATCGAACTCCTTATTGGGGAAGCTAAATGAGTTGGGAAAATTCATGGCATCCGACTATCACCCTCCCTTTCTATTACACACTTACTCTTTGTGGACGATGTGGTATTTTTTGGCATTGGTACCCTATAGGAATGACAAGCATATAAAGTGGAATTGGGTCTCTTCTGCCTAGCTTCGGGGATGTGCATTAGTCTGGATAAGTTCTCATTTCACATAAATAACTTGGAAGAATAGGTTTGCAACAGCATTAGTGCTATTATCCCATATAAGATGGAACAAATTGACTATGGTTTTAAATACTTGGGCTATTGGTTGAAACCCTTGAGATATGGGCTGAATGATTGGAAATGGATCACTAAATTTTTTGAGAAAAAGGCTCATTATTTGGTCTTACAGGATCTTATCTTTAGGGGGCAGATTAATTCTCATCAGATCGGTCTTGATCGAGATCTCGGTTTATTAGTTTTCCTTAGCAAGGATTCCTAAATCTATCTTGAGAAGAATGAGGCAATGTGTCTTTACTTTCCTTTGGGGAGGTACTAAAAAAAAACACAAGATGAACTTAGTAAACTGGAAATATCTCTCAAGACCATTTACCCTTGCAGGTTGGAATATAAAAAATTTGGAATGGTTTAGCATCTCGCTTAGGCTCAAGAGCATGTGGACTGTACTCAAGAGTAAGGGACATTGGAACCAAGTGATTTAGGCCAAGTATATTAAAAATAATACCATAGATAATTGGCTACCTCAACATTTGTTCTTTGTGTAGAATACCTCACTTGTTTGGAATGGATTCATTCTGGCTCTCTCTTGGATTAGTAGTGGGTTGGGTTGGAGATTCGGTGATGGTGTCTCAATTAAGCTAGGCATTGATCCTATTGCAGGTATGAAAACAACTTATATTCTATCTCATGATCTCCTCGACTATCTACAAGATTTTTAGTCAAGCCTGCAATTATGGTGAGGGTCGAACCCCTTCTTCCTATTGGTTGACTGCGGAGGTCTGGATCTCGATTCTCGATGGTGTATGGAAGGAGGAATGGATACATTATATTGGTGGCCTATCACATGGGGGCATCGGACTCTCAGTTCAAAACGATTGTGTGTTCTGGATGCATAATACAGAGAATGGTGATGTCTTATGATCTTATTTCCTCAACACACTCTGAGAAATTAATTGGTTGGCAGTACAAAGAGCTATGGAAGTGGCACATACCACTCAAACTTAAATGCTTTAGTTGGTTATGTGCTGAAAGCTACATTAGCACCTGGGAAAATTTGAAAAGAAGGGGTTGGATTGGCCCAGACCGGTGTTGTTTATGCAAAGTAGAAAATGAATTGGTGGATTATTTATTTGTTTATTGTTTATTTGCTCAGGTTGTGAGAGATTCTCTCGCCCCTCGGTATAAGTTGGTTTTAATCTCGGAACATTCTTCTTTTTTGGAAAATTTGAATTGTTGGACTGAGCAAGCACATGACTAGGTGTACTTGCCTTTTTTCTACATTTGGATTATTTGGAGATCTTGTAATATATGTATTTTTGAAGACTATGAGCCGGAAATAGGAATGGTTTTCCTCGGGATCATTGATCTCTTTAAATCTTACCCTGTAGGATGTAAAAAGATGGTCCATCAAACCATTGGACCAGCACCTCATATTCCTTATCCTTCTAGTTTCTTCAATGATGTGTCTGCTTCAAGTATTGGGAGTGTTGGTTTTAATCTTCTTATTAGTCATTCACATCTCTTTCATGTAAAGATGGGTTGTGGGACTAGCACCAATACTAGATCTGAACTAATGGCTCTCTGGCCTCTGTTGACATTTGCGGCTAATATTGGACTATGCGCACTTACAGTTTTTGGGGATTCTTTGGTCATCATAAACTAGGAAAAGTCTATGGCAAGCCTGGCAATTTTGGACCTGGAACATTGGTGTACCCATATTACTGAAGCCAAGGCCTCTTTACTCTCTATTAAATTTCAGGATGTCTATAGGGAGCACAATATGAGTGTTGATGGCTTATCAAAGGAATCACTTGTACTTCAGTCGAGTCCACTCTCCTTCATTGAATTTTTGGAAGGAGAGGAAATTGGAGGTGGCACTTTACAACTCTTTTAAAGTTGTTGTGAGATCCTTGCAATATATCAGTGGCTTACTCATCTTTTCTTTATATGAGTCGAATTTTATCCTATGACCTTCTTTCATGGCTCCTTTGATGAGCAGTTTCATGGCTTTTGAATGACTTAGACCCTTATGGGGGGGAGTCTTTTTCATCCCCCTGGGTGCTTCCTTGGATATGCCTTTAGTGCTCATTGTGTGCTCCTTCTTGACTGTGCATATCGTTACTGAGAGAGATGCCAGACTCTTTTAGGCTGCTTGAGATATTTGTATCTCTTTTTGTGCTTTGGCTGTTGGATTGGCTTGTATGGCTGAGAGAATATTCTATGTGCCCTATTGTAGTATCTTGACATACAAGGATACGATGTATCTTGGATTTGTATATGTTACCTTTGATTCTCTAAAATATCAAGGCACTGCTTTTTTTTTCCTTTTTGAAAAAAAACAACAATTTCCTTCCATTTTCATCAATATTCATTCATTGATAAAAACAACCACATTGTTTTAAAAATAATGCACATAACAATCTCTTAGTATTTTATTGTAATTGCAACACATTATGATCTAATAGTTTTCAAACCAAGGTTGTAAAAGATTTCAATTCAACGTGCACTATCATTAGTTATAGTAATAGATCTTCTAGAATTATAGTAATAAATCTTTAAATTATTACCACGTTTCTTTTTCTAAATCAAATTGAACTTTTATATACCTATACATCTTGGGTATTCCTTTATTTCCCATAAGGATAGTTTTGTCTTTGTAAATATAACCATTATTTCCTTAACACCTCACTTATTTCTTCTTATGATAAGTATACATGATATTTCTTTGAATTTTCCTTTCAAGTTTTTTTCTCTTCCAATATCAATTTTATTAAATAATTTAGAGTTTTTTTGGGGGTTAATAAATGAAAACATTATGAAGTTATTAAATATATATTTTATTATCTAAAACATAAATATAAGGTATTGAGTTTTTATTTAATTACATTTAAACATTTATATCATTTTCTACTACGTAATATCCATAAACTTGGAAGGTATTTCTTTTGGTTGTCTTCACTTTTAATTGAATTACTAATTTCTATTATTTTCATAATTTAGTTTACTTTGAACACAATCTTAAAACTTGGCAAATAATTCTTATATAAAACATGTAAATTATAGTTTTTGAATCATTTTAGTATTATTATTTGTCAAATTTTAAATTTTAAATTGTGGTAAAAAAATTGTATCCAAAAAAATTAATTGTAAATATTTGAAACTTAAAAACTTCAATAAAAAACAATTATGAGTTGTGTTAATTTACAAATACATATTGTTGGAAATTATAAATAGTGGAATTGTGCTAGATAAAACTAAAAATTGCATATTTATTATATTTCAAACCATAATTTTTTTTTACGATGCATAAGCTCAAGACTAAAACTCACAATTGACACAATGGACCCCTGCATCTTCTTTATTGAATAGGAAGAAGATGGAAGATACAAATTGCCTATTCACATGCAAGAAGCACCCTAGCTGACTTAATCAAACCTTAACGCCAATCCACTTCGCTAGTGCACCTTTCTACATGACTAGAAGTGCCAAATTATGCCCCAAATGAAAGATAATTGTGGCATGCATGCTTGTGCATCCCTCTTTGGGATATGCGTCCTCAAAAATTTCTCATGCAAGTTCCCTAGCTATCCTAGGGAGCTCTCCTCTACTCTAATGATAGTAAGTGTCTACAAAAAGCTAACTAAAATAGAACTATTATCTAAAAAAGGCACTAGAAGAGGCTGCATGCACCCTCATTAAGCCTCTCCTACATAACCACAATGTTTCTCTCAAGGACATTGATGTTATTCCATCACTATGATCTATTATGCCCCTCACATTGTTTGGATATTGTTCGAATTTCTACACCATTAAGGATTTGTTGTGTATGATGGAAAACCAATCAAGGATATGTTGTGTATGTTGGGTGCACCTTGGTGTAGGAGAATATTAATTTGAGCAACCAAGTAAAACTCTAACACCCCCTCTTTTTGAGGAAAGTTTTCTCCACCAATCCAAGTCTCTCTGTTAATATCTTGAAATCCTCTTAGTTGGGATTAGTCAAAATGTCTGCAAACTATGAGTTTGAAGGAACATGCTCGAGGATCATTGCACCCTTTTGAACTCTTGTCCTCAAGGAAATGGTACACGATATCTATGTGCTGGCAGTGGTTGTGAAATACTAGATTCTAAGAGAGTTTGGTCCAACTTTGATTGTCACAATATACCACAATAGGCTCCAACCTTTGATTGATCAACTCTACTATTAACTAGCAAAGCTAGATAGCTTCACAACTGGAAGAGTCATTTATCTTATTTTATGTCTCTATCGAACCAAGTGACACTATTTCCTCCATCCTATTGAGCCAAGTTATCATACCTAAAGGAAAATTACAAAAAAAACTTTGAAGTACTCATCTTACCACCTACATCTTCATCCTTGTGATAATCCACAAAACTAGGAAATATCAACTCATTGTCTCCAAAATATCTCAAACTATAATGTATTATGCCCTTGAAGCATTAGAGCACATGTTTTATAGAAAACTAGTGAATTTGTCATGGCTCAACCATATCTGGATTAACTGTTTGTTGAAAAATAGATATTAGATTTGGTTTCCCTTAATGCGTAAGGGAATATATCAAATTATTTTACATAGATAGATCTACCAAATATGAATCTATATGCGTCGATAACTTCATATCGGTACGATATGAGTTGCCATGGGATGACAATTCAACATTTAAAATATCCATAGAATCTTGATTGCATACTTATCCCGTTCGAAGAACAACTCACCTAGACTATACAAAACCTCTATATCACAAGGTTAACGTCTTTCATACCGAACTCGCATGCCTACTCTATCTCGCACCATTATGTGAGATTTTATATTAAAAATAGTATAACATCATCTCCATACATGACTAGAACAAACATATCAAAATGATTAAATAGCTTATAAAGGTTTGGATCTACAACAATTGTAGTGAACCCAAACCTAACGAGTACTCATCAATCATTGAGAAGGCCTTCTTCAACTGCATTTATGGGTCTCTTGCTCATGCACCTCAAAGCCTCTCCATTGATTGATGTATTCTTCCTCCACAAGTAGAGCATTCAAAAATTTACATACATTCGATATAAATTCCAATAAAAATGGATGTCGAAGACTCAATGGATCTAGTGTAAATATACCTAGCCATTGAAGCAAGGGTTTCCTCATAGTCAACTTCCTATATCTAGTAGAATCCTACCGCTAATAATTGAGCCTTGTATTTCTCTATGTTTCCAATTATGGCATACTTCACCTTATACAACCACTTGCAATCAATCATTGACTTTTCCATTAGTCTTGTCAAAGTCACCCAAACATCATTCCTCATAATGGGGTTATACTCCACCATTGCATTCTGCCAAACTTGCTCACCTGCTATGTTCTCATAACTATAAGATTCTATATCAATGATGGAATACATTAGTCCAACATAATTCAATTTTTTTAACTGCTTTTTATTTTTTTGTAATGTTACATTTATGTGACAACATTTCCCTTATATTGGATTCTAGAACACCTCATACTCTAACTACAATTATTACATTGGATTCATTAGATGGCCACATCTCTAACATTGTGGTTTCACTTAGCACAAGGGTTCATGTTCCAACACTCATGTCGCAGTTCAAATACTCAGGTCGCAAAGGCCACTAAAAAGCAGGAGTCAACGTAAACCATGTAGGGATATACAAAACGGTGAGGATATGCAATTAAGTGCATAAATAATATGCAAATTATAGTCTCTTACAGTCTCTACGGTCTATGCAATCAACAGATACATAGAGGACACGCGAGAACCCAATATGCAAACAACTAATACACTAAGAATATGCAAACAACGAATACAATGTAGACTAGAAACTGTGATGTGAACTCCATATACCACCCATGAATATGATATGGAACACATGGAGAGATGTACGCATGAGAAGATATTAGGGTTTTAAAAAATCAAACAAATACTCAGTCACACGCAAGAGAAAGGACTCAAATCATGACCTTAGGATACCATTGATTGTTGCATAGAAATAGTTGAGAAACAGTATGCAAATGAGGAGGGATAATCTTTCCCAGTTCACAGAAGCTAAGAGGCTAAGAGGATATTACAGTGAGAAAATATTCCCATCAAAGATGGAATGTGTTCGCACTACCTCAGCAAAAGAGATATAGATAAAAGTTATATATTATGAAAGCTTATTTAATTACCTAACTTTTGTCTTTTTACTTCATTTGAGATATAGATAAAAGTTATATATTATGAAAGCTTATTTAATTACCTAACTTTTGTCTTTTTACTTCATTTTCAAATCGGTTAGGGAAGTACCTTTAATTGTCACCTAAAGTCAGAGGTTCCATGTTTTTTTAGTGTTATGTGGCATCTAAAATGCCTTTAAAAGAGTCATGATTGTGCATCACCCCCTATATAAAATTTGTGAAAATGATTATAAAATTAGTTTCCCTTAAATTGAGTTTTCAAATTTTCAACACATCATAACATATATGTTTATGCGGGTGCAGCACTATATGAGGTAAATGATGTCATTTTTGGATAAACTCTTGCATACATATATATGACATATGGTACTAGTGCAACACTATTTTTCAAAAACTTTCATGAATTATTTTATTATTGTTAATTATTGAAGTCTTAAAACCTTGAAACAAAAACGTTTTATGCAGGTGAAACACTTTAAGGGCTAAACTTAAGGAAATTCTTGATTTCTATATATAGGATTGTAGATCTCGCTCTCCTCTAGTGCATCATATAGTTTTCTTGCGAAATGGTGAAGAAAATCAAAAGTTAAATAAAAAACAATGGATGTATCTATTTTCAAAAACTGACATGTGTCATTTAGAAAAATAATAATAATAAAATAAAACATACATCTGTAAGAAAAAATTATATATTCTGAAACGTAAGTTCGTATTCTACAATATTCTATATTTTCATAAAAAAATATTGTGTTTGTCATAGCAAAAAACGCCATCGAAACAGATCCTATTCACAGAGTTCTGAAATACAGGCAATAGCCCTAGTTTATTTGTCCTAGCCAATAGGTTCGGTAGTCTGAAGCTATTTCCGAACATGATTCCAAGCCTTATCCTCGCCGAAATTTTAAATTTTACAAACCGCACTTGCGATAAAAAATACATATGCATTATAACACATATGCGATACAAAACACATATTCGTTATAACGCATATGCGATATAAATCACATATGCATTAAAAAATGCAAGTCGGGTAAACCAACGTATCAACCCTTAAGGGAATGTTATTGAAATGGATACATAAATGGAGTCCTTGTCTAAATTTCCTTACAATAGGATGAAGAGGTGTTATGAATCATATAATTTAGACTAAGAAAGCCCCTTTGTCTAAACTAGACAATGCAATTCAATTAACATTGTTTGAGTATGTACCAACTTCAAATCAATTGATAGTAGGATAGAGATAAGAAGGGAAAAGTGGGGAAAGGGTATCTTGTAGCTTCCCATATCTACTAGGTAATTTAGAATGAGTTTTCCCTTTTGCCAATGTGTCAAAGTAGCTATGCTTGAATATTGATTTAGAATACAAAGAATGTAAAGATATATTGATACTTGCATAAAGAGTTAAAAGTTGAATATTTGTGGATTTGAGCTTCTATAAATTTGTAAAAACTTAACCTACCTATTATACATTGTATGGTATATATATGTGGAAAATTATTGCCAGTCGATCATCTCGTATTGTTAGTCAATCATTGTAAACCGGTCATATTTGGCCTTGGATACGGGAATTGAATCATTGGCTTGGATCCTGGGATTCCTGGGCTACTCAGTTGGGCTAATCTAATCCAATGGAAGGGTTGCATATTGTTTTGTCTATGTGAGAATATGACAAACTTTAATACACCCTTGGTAGAATAATGGTGCATGGTACCTTTATATGATGATATATTTTTATGTTTAAATGAACTAATATGTGTATGGGAATGTATATTGATCTTAATCTTTGACTCTTCCTTCAAATGTTTAGTCAAAGAGCACATATCTGTAGAAACCTGTGTAGAATGGGAGGGACAATTCTCAAAATACACAGCATTCCTAGAATTCCAAAGATTCCAGCTAATTAGGAAAGTAATTGCTCTATAATTGTTTAGATATTCTCACTACTATATTTTGATCCAAAATCCGACGGTTTTTTCCGACGGCGCGTGGATTTTTTATTTTAACCGTGCCAAAAATCAGAAAGATTAATTTTTTTTTTGAAATAATGGGCATAAGCGTCGCTTAAGCGACGGCGCTAAAATTGCTATCCTCCTAAGTGTCGCTTAAGCGACGGTTTTTCTTCTAAGTGTCGCTTAAGCGACGGTTTTTCTTCTAAGTGTCGCTTAAGCGACGGTTTTCCTTCTAAGTGTCGCTTAAGAGACAGTTGTCCATTGCATAAATTTCTCAATTATTTAATAAAATACACTTGAAACACATGTTTCCTTTTAAAAGATTATAGGTTTAAACGTGGAGGGGTGTATGGCATGTACATATTTGTGGGATTGGTTGTGGCCTTAACATTAGATTAATATCATTATTATAAAATGATGGTAGTGAATTGCAATAAATCAAAGATTGATTTAGACAAGTTTCATTTTGTGGACAAATTTATTCTTTTTTTACACGACAAAAAAATATATTTGATTTTTCAAGTGGAAATCAAAATATACATTGACGAACCTTAAAGGTATTTCCATTTTTGTTCAATGACAAGAGACCAATAACTAAATAGGTCATTACAGTATTATGGTATGCATCCAGTGCCTTAAACATTGGTTTACACGGAGATAAATGAAGTAACATAATGAATTTCTCCCATGAAAAAATTGCATAAATAATGTTTATTTAGAAACTCTAGGAGTAATAGCAGTGTCTCAGAAAATTTGAGAATTTTTTATGGCCCTAACACTTAGGACCAACTTGTCTTGGCATAGTGACGACCACTACATGTCTTCTAGCACCACTTTATTTCTTAGATCTTATACTTTAGATATACTTTTGGTATTTATATACGAGAGGTTCTTCCATAGTGTATTCATATTCTTATACTTATCAATTCCCTTGAGTTAGTTTGACATGAATAAAATTATCTTATATAGTTTGTTGTAGGTGTTTCATGTTTGTCATAATAGAACTTGGTTTTCAGATATTGGTAACAAGTTTGGAAGTCTTTCAATGGAAATTGTGATTTGATATGCTTCTAAGGTACAAATTAACTCAAAATCGAGGAGAGATGTAAGAGAAGTAACTAAGAAAGGGTTAACAATAATTTATATCAATGTATTAGAGGGATAGTTTACTCCATGTTACTTTATTAGGTACTCTTCTTCAAACCAATCCATAATTGGTAGCTAGATATGATTAAACTCAAATAAAGTAATGCAATGTCCTAATTTTTTTCAATCATTATTTTTAGCTTGGGGGTTGTTAAGTTGTACTTGAATTTTCTTAGGGAGCTTCCTTGATGATGCCATGAAAATTATGTTTGTTTGATTTAAGTCAAGAATTGATTATACTTTTGTTGAAAGAAAACTTATCTATTCTGCTTATGGATTACTAAATTTGGAGGTAAGCATTGTTGTATACGAACATCTTATTTTCTTATTTCAATTTATGTTTTTCTCATATTCCAAATTCATTCAATTTTGATGCAAATATATATATGTTGGGATTTCATTATATTGTTCTCATTTTTATTTTGATTGTATATATAATATGTTTTTCATTTTTTGTTAACCCTCCCGCACTCGCACAGCCTGTTATTCAGTCTTCCTTCCCTCCCGCACCATTTTTTGTTCCCTCCCGCACTCGCACAGTCTGTTATTCAGTCTTCCTTCCCTTCCTTCCCTCTCGCACCTGCACGAAGTTGGAGCGAGGGTTTGAAGCACGATCTGCAATTGTTGATCAGCTGCCCGAAGCTGGAGCAAGGGTTTGAAGCACAGTTTGCAATTGATCACCTGAGCAGCTATAGGTTGTGGAATCGCTGGTGGAGGCAGAGGATTTGGGGTAAGTTCGATTCATAACCTATAAACTCTGGTCTGTAATGAGAAGCTCTTTCTTCTCAGTGATTATC
>LPNX010149037.1:3465-104355 GCA_001517045.1 Pseudotsuga menziesii
GTCAATTCGGAACACCCAGTTATATGTTCCCGTGGATGTCCGGGCTGCGTTGGCGATTGTATTCGGAAGCCATTCCGTTCTATGCTTCTTTGAGTACCCAGTTCAGTTCCAGATTAGTGTACCATTGCACGTATGACCGTTGTCACTCTGATCCAGCAGCGCATCAGTTCCTTCAGAACCACATTCAGTAGCACTGCTGCCATTCCAGTATCTCAGTTTTTTCAGCTCAGATATGGTCAGCTCCGCAGTATGTTCCAGATTTGTGTCCCCTCTGGACTCTCATGATTGCCCAGTGCTTATCTACTACAGGTCCTTCATTTTTGGGCCTCACACAGTTATATTTATGTATCTTGATACGAGCATGGGAATGCCCACCTCGTCCATATATTGAGATTTCTTCCTCATTCAGTATATGTCAGGTCCCCATATTTTGGACCCCATTGTTATTCTTATGTTATATTCTGATACGAGCATGGGAATGCCCGCCTCGTCCATCTTATCAGATGATCCCTCATCCATTATTGAGGTTCTGTACTTTTCAGTCCTTGCAGGTGGTTCGAGATCGGTGTCCCGGACTTCAGTTGCTTCCTTCTATTCTCCACACCCCAACACAAACCAAATATGACTCATGATGTCCATCGGCCATACGATGAGCTCCTGCCCTCGCACATCAGGGGGCAATCTGTTAACACCCAAAAATGGTTAACTACCTCATCTACCCCACTACATGGCTCATTTATCCATTTGCCTACCATATTTCCTTGAAAATCCCACTAAAAAGCCTCCAAAAGGCCTAAAATGCCTCCAAAAGGCCAAAAAACCCCTTTTTCCTCCAAAAATATCCAAAATTCCTCTAAAATAGCAAAAATCCCCAAAAGAGAAGAAAAAATAAAATAATGAGGAAAAGGAGGAAAAAACCCTAAACAAGCTGCCCTAAACCATATGGTTTCCAAAACCATGGGCCAGCACTCCACCACTAAAAAACTATAAATAAGTGGTGGAGACCCCTCATTTCATCATCCATGGTCATAAGCATCCTGCCTCTGCCGAAATTATTCTCGAAACCCTAGCTTACCATCAAGCTACTTTCACCATTGAGAACTCTTTTTGGCCCATTTCCACCACCGGAGAAGGAAAAGAAGCAGCTTGGAGCTCGAAGCCACCGACATCGGACCAGCGCAACGGACTCCACCAACCTCCTCATTGGAGGTAATATCAATAAAAATCACCATTATACATTTCTTTACTGTTTTTGCTTCATGTTATTTACTTTTTACTGCTTTAGCTTAGTCTTTGTTTCAGTTTATCTTTGTTTACATCATTGAACTGCTACTAAGGATTCCAGATTCCTTAGTAGGTGCTCATCAGCACAAGCTAGGGTGAAAACCCTAGCTACAGTACCATCAGTGATTTGTGTAGAATATATTAGATTATGGTGGAATTCCATATATGCTACTAACTTGATAGTGACAATACCTATGGGATTTCAGTTCTCATACCACAGCAATTTACCTTATCATGTACTAGATGTCTTCATTTAGTATGGAGACCAGACTTCACTATGTATTGTACATGGCTATGACCACTTGTGGCATATGTCCATTATGCCTATTCACGACTATTGTATTTATATATATCCATACTGCTATATGCATTCTAGAGTTGCAATCATTTATACAGACTTATCATTGCATTATGTTGATGAGTGGCTAGTTCTTCCAGCTAGGTCTTCACTACTCCACTTATAGGATATTTATAATTTATTTCGACCATCGTGTACCCCTTTGACCTCACACATTAGGGGGCATATGTTATAGCGTGATTTGCCACACCTTATGCATCATGCCTTGATGGCCTTCCCTTGTCCCTATGTAGACTTATTATTCCCCCTTGCTCAGTATAGCCCTAATGCTTTAGTATAACCCTGAAAAAGACATTTCTGAGGATACACGTGGGTTAAAAGCTATGTAGCTTGGATATAAGAATATTGCACCATTACAACCCATTTAAATTGAGTTTTGTGCTAAAAAACAAAAAATATTTGGATTTTTCTTCATGAATAGCTTGATCCTTGCCCTTCCATATTCTTGAAAACACTCTGATTCGACCCTCAATTTATCCCTTGTCTCTATCCAGACTCATTATACCCCCAGTTGAGAATATAGTTGTCATTGATTTCTCAAAGGAATAACCAATAGACATGGTACCAGGATGAAATCAGTAAAATACAAAGGATCCATTACATGGATTATCATTGATGTCAAAGGAGTTCAACAATGACAAAGGAAAATAAGTAATTGGGTTGATGACAAGGGGAAATTAGTAACAGGTTTAATGACAAAGGAAAATGAGTAACAAGGTTGATGACAAAGAAAAATCAGTAACAAGGTTGATGACAAGGGAAAATCAGTAACAGGGTTGACCAGAGGAGAAAGATATGCAAAGCATGCAGTGGAAGATCCATAGATCAGAATTGAAGATCCATAGATCAGATAGATCTATGGCTAGAACTTAATTTTGTAAAGTGGAGTTGCAAATGAGATAAACAAATATACCTCGTCCATGTGCTTTAAGATCTTGTGGTGGAGATCGAAGGTGGTTGAAGATCAATAGCCAAGGTAAATTTTGTTGATTTAATAGCGAGTTAGATAAAAAAGGACGATGAGTTACGAAATCCAAAACCAATCCCTGGGAATAGGATCGAGATCGACGGATAAGGTTGATCATTGAAACATATCAACGGCTTTCAACAATTTCACTCGGAGAAGTGTGCAGTCTAAGAAAATTTCGATGAAATTCACTTCATCTTATTTGAATTCCACCATTGATTAATGGGGATCCTGATCTGACAGCAGTAAAGACATTTCCCTGGGTAAAGTGACATGAGGTTAACAAATTCTGATGGGCATGTAATTTCCATCAAATACAGTTTAATAGATTTGAATTCCACCATTGCTTGATGGGGATCCTGATCTGAAGGCGGTAAAGAAATTCCATTGGGTGAAGTGGCAGGAGGATAACAAATTCTTATAGGCACGGAATTTCTATCAAATACCGTTTAATGCATTTGGAGTCCACCGTTGATCTGGCCAAATCTAGATCCAACAGCCCTCAAGGGATTTCGAAGATTTAACTAGTAAGCTAATTAACATTCTGATGGGAGTGAAATTCCATTTACAATGAAAACTTGGACGGTCAGGATTGAATCCCTAAGGAAATATATGGTGGGGAATGATTTCCCCACAAAGAAAAGGGAAGATCCACAAATCTGCATTTTATCGTAGACCAACAGTTAGGATTTAATATGCAAGGAGATCGACGGCGGTGAATGATTTCAAACAAAGAAAAGTGAGGACCACAATCCACATTAGATCGTAGATCAACGGTTAGTGTTTAATATGCGAGGAAATATATGGTGGTGAATGATTTCCGCACATGTTATCAGCCAAAATGGCACTTCTCCATCCGAGTACTAACATCCAATATGTCGGGACACAAAAGGAAAAATGGGATTGAAGTGGCAAAAACACTATAGAGGTGCATGACCATTGATACATAAACACCTAACCAGATTAATATATTTTCATTTGGATATTAGGGATGCACACGTGAGTATTTGCATTGGAACCCAAGTGTACCTTGAACACATGAGTTTCCTTAAATCAAGGAGCATGTCACACACGCCTTTCCTATATACATACTCATGTGTACCTTAATTCAATGTTAAAAAATATAAATCATGATTAGTAGAGACCAATTGAGCCTTAATCAATAACTATCTCAACTGTCTTAACCATCCTAACCTTCGAAACCACTCTATTTCCCCATGTATAAATAGAGGCCTTGGGATGGGGCTAATCAATCAATTCTTAAGAGAGAAAAGTTATGCTGGTGGTAATATTTTAGGCATCTTGGAGCAGTAGAACTCAGTGTTCTCAGTTTGTAGAGGAGTCCTTGTTTCAAAAGATGGGTTGTAATCTCACCATTCTTTGTTTGTCAATAAATAAAGTTCTTCTTCCAATATTTGTATTGTTGGATTCTTGTATATGATGGATCATGAATTGTTTATTATTTTATTATGAACATGTATTTCACTAACCATTAATATATATACAATATATTGCTTGAAGAATTTGTTCTTTGCAGGTGGAGTGAAAAATACCTGGAATCTTTGGAAGAGATCGAAATAGGAGAAGACCAAGCTTGGATTAATCGTCATAAACCAGGTTTGCCAACTTCCTTCCTTATTCCTATTTATATTTCTACATAAGTTGATTTTTTGCAAGTGTCTTAGTAAGTTGGTAACCCCAGAGACCCTAGGTTACAAGGGTGCATTGTCCTGAACAACAGAACTGGCGACTCTAATGGGGAGTCTAGCCTGCTATGGGTCTGTTCTTTACATCCCCTTACTAGCATTAGCTTATTTTTTATTCTGGATGTGATTTTCTTGATTTTTGCCTTTGATTTGTAGTTTGGCTTGTTCAGAACCTTGTTTCTAGCCATTTTTATTTCAAAAAAAATTTAGCAGCACACGTGGGTTGTCGGTATATACAATCACGTGTTTCATTGTGCATGCACAGGTTTCCTTCTAGATAGCCGCATGCCATACGCGGGATGTCTACATAGACAATCGCGTGTTTCCTGTAGCAGTCTTTGGGTTGGGTAGGGTTTGCTTGTCCCTGTGTTTTGGCATTTTGGTTTCTTTTGAGGGTTATGTTTATGACATAACTCTGTGAATCCGAGTTCTATACATTATGTCCTTCACTTTATTTTGTCAAGTCCTTGAGATTTTGTATTTGGTTTTCTTTCATTGGTGAGTGTTGGTGATCATCCTGCTTGTTTGTAGGGTCGGGTGCTTGTGTTCTAGGTCAGTGATCAAGTCCTCTGAATTCTTTATGCTTGGTACAGTTTTTTGTAGTTTGAGTTGTCACTTTGCATTTTGTGTATCTAACAAGATTTGTTTGATAGTTCCTCCAAGTCAGTTTTTGTTCCATTTTCTTCCTTTTGGTTGGATTGGATTACTGTGGGATCTTTTGCCTCATTTCATTTCTGTATGCTCAGATTAGTCAGATTTGCTCAAGTTTGCATTAGTATGCATTATCATTTTTGAAGTTATTTGAAAAGAAAAGACAAAAATATTTTGCATTAGGTTGCATGTAGTATTTCTTTTCACTATTTTTCAAAGAAAAAATAAAAAAGTCTTAAAAAGTCTTGTAGTTTCTCATGCTTAGTTTTTAAGTTCATTAGCTTATATTTACAAGAAAAGAAAAAGTTGGCTTAGTAGTTGTCATTTTCTTTCATGCACCATTTTCTCTTTCTTTATCGATTCTATAACACCACATAAGTTTCACACCATTGCCTCTTGACTAATAACAGCCTATTAAAAAAAACGAGATAATTAAAAACTATTTGTAAGTTTCTCTTTTTTAGGTTAATTCACCAACTAGCTTAGGCTAGACTTGTGGAGTATGAAGTTTTAAAGGTCCATAAGTGTTTAAATTTAGACGTAGTGGGCCAATCACTAGATAAATCCTCCTCTATATTGAGTGCATCTGGAATCTCCTCTCACACAGGAGTTAAGCATGAGGTCGCATGAGGAACTAGATTGAGGAGATAACCCTATGATTCCTTGTTCAAGCATATACTAGGATTTTTACGCATATGGGGACTTCTATCAATACCACCTCTTGGGCCCCGTGCGGTGCCGGTGTTGATAGGGTTTCGATATTTTCTACCCTACCCATGCATATGAATCAGGCTTGTGACTGTCCCCCAGACTCTCAGTGTAGTTGCGGTAAGTCTCTTTGACATTAGGGTTCATACACAAGTATACCGGAAGGCTATTTCTGATCTACCTTAGACAAGCTTGGAAGGTAATATTGGTAGAAGGTGTGGGAGGGAGGTTGGGTTATTCCTCCGCTTGTTCCTAAGAACATCTATAGGGGTGCCAAGTAACCATTTATCAGATTTCTTCTAGGAACCATATCTTATACCCATTTGTTTGTTGGGATTTAGGAAAAACAATTAGTGAGTGCTGTGTGGTTTGTCTGTATTTTAGTCTGCCTTTAGGTGTTTGCAAGTCATTTTTTTATCCATGTAGTACCAAACTCTCCATAGGTCAAGAAGGTTGCAAAACCTTCCTCCACCAAATACAGTGGAGCCTCCACTACCCCCTCAAAGGAAGAGATTAGATACCGATGGTTCATTTGAACTGGTTGGAGTAAACGAAGTTCTAGGTGAACCAGAACTTAGAACTAGTCAGGTTGATATAAAAATAGTAGAGATCGAAGACTTGTAGGATGACGAGTTTACAAGAAACTTTAACCCAGCTCTTACTGATTTAAGTGATCCTGTGATCGTCTAGGTTCTCCCATTTACTTCACCTGTTGTTGGTGTTCCTCTGAGCGAAACTATGACTAGTTCTGGAGAGGGTATGTCCACCCCCATTTCATCCATTTTGGCTAGAGGAGTGCCACCTCCCTCGGTTGGTGCACCTAGAACCAGTGCATGTACTGCACCTTTATCACCAAGTAGTCGAGTGGTCCAACCACTTGCTTCCTCCCATGAAGTAGGTCCTTCTAGTGGGGTAGTCACTGGGATTCCTAGTGTACCTTTTCCTTCAGCCTCTTTTATGCATACTACTCAGAGTGTTCCTATTGGATCCTCTTCATTTATCCATGGATTCCTATCGAATGGGGGGAAAATTCCCCCATCCACTCCTTATGTGGGCCCTACACTCGCATATGCTGGTGTACAGTTCGAAAGTACAAACACTTTTTATTAGGGTTTCCAAACCCTGGTTTCAGCTCCATTCATGAGCTCTCCCTTTTTTCTTTTTAGCGGAGGGATACATGCTCCAGTTTTTTAGACTCCAGTCTCATCTAGAGCGGCTCAAACCACATATACTGTACCACACACAGGAAATCCATTGGCTTACGGGTGGAATCCATTTCAAAGTAGTCCAACTAATTCACAACTGATGACTAGGGAAAACCCCACCTTTACGTTTGGGAACCAAGGTCCCTCTACGCCCCAAACTCATGCTTATCAAGCTTCGATTAGGCCCAAACTTCCTTTCTTGGAAACTTTAAACTTGCCAGATTTTTACAAAATAATGAATGACCCAGTGAGGCATAATGTCATGTGGCCACCTATTCTGAGCAAGTTACCCTCAGACATTCCCAAGTTTGAGGGAAAAACTGGTGAAGCACCAAGTGACCATATCACCACTTTTCACTTGTGGTGCTCTTCTAACTCACTGAATGACAACACCGTTCGGTTAAGGTTGTTCCAAAGAACTTTGACTAGTGTCACAGCAAAGTGGTATATTAAACTATCCTATGCTACATTTGACATTTTTTGGGACTTAACAAACATGTTTCTTAATCACTTCTAGCTTCCTTTCTGGTATGATGTCGGTACAAACCTATTGTCTAACTTTAGGAAATAAAAATCCATGCACATCTCAGATCATATATAAAATCCACTATCACCCCCAAGTTTTTATACGAGTGGTTCCTGAAATCCTTATTTTCATATATATCTAAGGATGTATCCACCTCGAGGGTAACCACGGAAGAAGAGGCCATCCTCAGGGCCCAATAGATGGATTTGATGTATGCTCAGTCAAGGATTTTATATGAAATCATACCAGAGGCACTGCGGTCTTCTCATAGTGTCAAGAAACCCAAGCCTAGACCCCATGCCAATGGTTTGGTTGGTTCAGTTAATTCTCCCCAGTGTAGAATCACTGGCCAAACCACTCCACGAATTATCAGTGAAGCAGTCTACAGCGAAGGAAGCAAAGGCTTCCCCCTTGCCTCAAAATGCAAATGCTTTTGCACAATATTCTCAAAAGGGAAATTAGCAGCCCGGTGGGAAAAATAAGAAAGGGAAGAAAGGTGAGGGAAATCAAAACAAGCCTAAACCCACTAGCAATGATGATGGGGGTAATAAAGACAAGAAGAAGGTGAAATTTCCATGTAAGTTGTTCCAGGGAGATCACTTGAATCAAAAATTCCCTATTATTGACCAAGCTCAGAAGCTGCTCAAGAACCAACAACCAGTTCTCTTGAAGGATCCATTTCCCCAAGGGAAAAACGCAACTTATATTTCTAACGTACCTAGGGGCAACGCTAATAGTCCCCTAGACCAAAATTATATCAACATGGTGCGATCTAGTACCCTGATCTAGATGAGAAACAAAAACTATGAGACAGAGACTTCAGAGAGAGGTAACTCTGTTGGTGAAACTTCTAATCCTCTCATGATCGAAAAACCGACGGATCCAATGCCTAAAATACCAAAAGGTGCCTTTAAAAAGGCATTTCACAACCCAAACTCTAGGGATGCTGCCAACTATTCTGTAGTAGAATATTTATCCCAAAATCCTTGTGCAATGTCTGCATTGGAAGTCCTACAGACTTGTCCTGCTCAGTGGGATGCCCTCTTAGCAGATTTAGGCGCCATGGATTCCTCGAACTTGTTGGAAAATTTCAATCTTGCAGTTGTGAAGATGTGTCTAATGTATCATGTGGCTTTGTTTGTAGATGTTGTTAATGGAGATAAAACCATTGGATGAACAGTGGTGGACAAAAGTTCTTCCACATGTGTTATGTCTCTTTCTTGCTGGAATGTTTTGGGTTCCCCTCAGCTAGTTTCGTCAAAGACCTTGCTTACTGCTTTTGAAGGGAGGTCTTTCCTCCCGCATGGTATCCTACCAGATTTTGATATTAAGTTGGTAGGGAAAGTGATGTCTATTGAGGTGGAGATTATCGATGCTCCTCTGGACTATAACTTGCTCTTAGGGAGGAATTGGACTTACGCTATGTGCGTGATTTCCTTAGTGGTTCTTTGAGTTGTGGTCTTTCCACATGAAGGGAAGTTAGTCACTGTTGACCAACTTAATTTCACTTGAAGGGGTTTTTTGGAAACGAATGAGTCCATGGTACCATTGGTTGATAAGGTCAAACTGTATATGGAGAGCTTGAGGGATGGAATGTATTCATCATTAATGGGAACATTTGATATCCCATACACAATAAATTATCTAGGTTCTACCTTTGTAGGGAATTCTATCGCGACATTTGTCTATAGAATGGATCCTTCAATCCTTCCTTCACGTTATGAACCTAAAGTGCCCTTATCTAGAGTGGAAGTGGCTTACCAAGCTATCGTAAACACCATTGTTGATTCTGTTACGACTCCTTTCACAGTCTTGGAGGAGTCAGAAGAATCCTACCTTCCTTCCTGGGCAGAAAAGTCTTTATATTCAAATGAATTCTTAGACATGGTTTTGCCTTTAGAAGAAGCCATTTTGGAAGCCATGAGTGAGAGAGATAAGATTTACGAAGATCTTCACCATAAATCCTACTTTCTTCCAGAGCTGAGTAGAATAAAAAACTTAGAGTTTCATGCGAGACTGACAGATGATGTTGATATACTGATCAATCCTTTGCCTAAGGAAGGAATTTTTTTTTAGGAGAATATGCCAAATATTTCTACTACTATCCCTATCAACATCTCTTTGAACCCTGACGTCGTCGAAAACGTGCATATCGGTGCAAAATGCTCTCCAGAGGAGATTGCTATATATACTGCCTTACTTAAGGATTTTCGTGACATGGTTTCCTGGTCATATGAGGAGATTCTAGGCATCGATCCATCGATCATAGAGCATGCAATACAAACTTATCTTGATGCTAAACCCGTGCGACAAAATCTTAGACCTGTCAATCCGCGTAAAGTGGTAGCTATTAAAGCTGACGTGGAAAGATTGCTGAAAGCCAGGTTTATATACCCAATTGCTCTTACGGAATGGGTATCTAATCCTGTTCCTATGGATAAAAAAAAGGGATAATACGTGTGTGCACAGAATTTTTTGACTTGAACAAGGCATGTCCCAAGGACAATTACCCCACACCTTTCATAGATCAAATTGTTGATGTTTGTGCTGGGAGTGAAGTATTTTCATTTATGGATGGTTTTTTCGGGTACAATTAGATTCAAATCAAGCCGAAAGACCAACACAAAATGAATTTTATTTGTCCATGGGTTACCTTTGCATACAAGAAAATGCCCTTTGGTCTGAAAAATGCAGGGGCTACCTTTCAGCGGGCAATGAATTTTTCCTTCCACAATATTAAGAACATTGTCGAACCATACATGGATGATCTACCTCCTCATTCTCATAAGAGGATTTACCATCCATATTATATGCACTTAATTTTCGAATGATGCAGACATTATAAAATACACTTGAATCCCCACAAGTGTGTTTTTTGCATTAAGTCAAGAAGGTTACTCGAGTTCTATTGACCTGATTTTTTTACCTAGGCCAACTAAGGAGATTAAGCCCACACAAGTCGCTTAGAGCAGCTCTCGGTGTGTTTGAAATAGCAAAATATCATAGGTTATGGTCCTACTACCAACTGAATTTTCCTCTTAAGGAGAATCTAAAATTCAGTAAAAATTTATCCTAATCTAATTACTACTTAAATAAAACCTAGAATTAGATTTTTATAATACCTAAGGTAACCTAAGTTATCCTAAAATGCTTTCTTAGTGAAAGTCTCTAATTCAAAGACTATTATAAATATTACAGAATTAATCTAATCCTATTTAACAACTGTGAAATATAAATTAAGTTATAAAATAAACCACACTAAGACTAAAATTAACTAATTATTCTATCTGAGGTGAGAGCAACTTAAATACTAGATTAATTATTAATTAATATTTAAAGTAAACAGAGAGATAAATAATTATGATTTAAATGAAAATATTTAAATCATTAACATTAAACCACACTGCTATATATTCACAATAACAGAAAATTAAAATAGACAACTACTTTAAACTTCTCTGTAATGTTCTATTAATTAACAATCAATAATCAATACTAAACATTCAAATAAAAGATTATATTTATAATGAAAACATTATAAAATACAAATGAAATCAAAATAAACATAAATATGTATATTACTAAGATTCTAATTTTCAATAAAAATATTGATCAATCAAATATAGTAACATACTCATTCAAACAGTAATATTGTGTTAACAGAGTATTATCTCAAATAATGAATACAATCATAACAAAGTATAACTATACCAAAGTATAACTAGAAGATGATATATTGAAATATATGTATAAAGTGTTCAAAAATAGTGTCGAACAGTGATACCATTCTAAGAACTTAAGTCCCACTCCTTCTCCGAAGGCAAAACTCTAGTAAAGAGATAAAACTAGAACTGAAATGATATTTCAATTAAGTCTTTCTTCTAATACTCCATCGACCTGGAAACAATGTCTCCATCTCTATTTCAAACCTCAAGATTACAAAATAAAAACAAACTCAGAATATAGAAGGACACAGCTTCCTCTATTCTGCATAGACCTCCCCTCCTCAATGTAGCATCCTGCTATTGTTTAAATAGGAAATGAAAACAAATGGAAGTCAAACTATCTTCCTTGCTGGCTGCAACTGAAAAATACGTGTTTAGAGCACCCCAAAAATTTCCCAAATTATTCACTATTTTCAGTAAATTCCACACGAGTCTGGTAAATTGGTATCTTCTGAAAAAACCCATGTTTTGTATTTTTCTATATTTCGTCTTAATTTGCCCGCAGTTCACTGCAGAAAATCCTCTTCTGAATAAAAACGAGAATCTGGCAATCTTTTGCTAACAAAAGAATAACTTTCAGGTTGAATCTTCTCCTCTGCTTATTGTTCAGTCGATCCGATACTTTTGGCTCACATCTAGATCTTTATCGCCTAGCTGGCAATAAGTCTATGGGAGATTCTGCGAGTCATCCTCTAGTTTAACAATCTTCCTTTATGTTCTGCATTCTTGTTTCATAAGTTATCATGCTGCCTCCTTTGAAAACCTGTGTGAATATGACAGAAAACATTAGTAAATCACGCAATCGTATCTAGAGATATATATATGAACATAAAGGAAATCAAATTATGAGAAAGGAAATCAAAGATAAAACAATCTCCCTATTACTCCCCCAATTCATGCAAAATCGATGAACTGGTAAAAATGAGCGAAGATGCCTTAGTCTAGTGCCATGCAACAGTTTTCACCAAAATTGAACTGTTTTCTTTCTTCCGAGCCCGTAGCATAATAATCGAGGGAGTCTTTGTCACATAATCTTAACATTCCATCTATTTCTTGCTTTGTGCAATGTTTTCATGCTCTCATAACTGCATTTGGTTTGATATGAAGAAATATCCAATGATCAGTTGACAACATAGTGGTAATTCTTTTATGATTCCAACCAGTTTCTTTATTGAAGTAAGCCAATGTCTTTGATGGCAAGTGCGCTGAGTAGTTAGCATGATACCCAACATTTATTTATCAACTTATTACCTGGCGCTTTAGGATAACTGTTAAAGCTGGAAACTCGCAAAATTGTTCCCTTTTGCTGAATGGGTAGGTAAATGTTTAAATGATTTTGATGTTGTGGAAACCTAGAAAATAGTATAATCCCTTTCTTTTTTAATAGAGTTTAGTGTTTTGGCATGGTGTGCGACATCTTATATTTTTTTTTATGGAGCTAACTGCGATCTTCATAAATGTTATAATTTATGTTATAATAAGTATACAACCCAATATACAAAAAAAAATTTCAGCGATTTTCTACTTCTGAATTGGTGATAAAATTCATATTCTATGTGACATAATCTTGTGAGCTAATACATTAATGGATCACTAGCAGTGTGAGCTTGAATGATGTTAACTCCATCCGGCATACATGACAACAATATTATAATTCTATTGAATAGCCGCCATCGTAATTATCTTAATGCAATAATGCATGTAGCCACTTAAATGTATCTTAAACACTGGGAAAACCAATATGCAATGAGAAATGGCCAAGATTCATTGTAGTTTAATAAAGCTCATAAATCTGAAACCATCATTAATTTTAAATCAAATTGCAGACAATAACTTTAAGGCTCAAAAGGCAGCAGCTACATTTACTAATAACTAAAGTTAAAAGAGCAATGTAAACTCCTTTTACATTTCGTTATTAAATGTTGATGATTAACCATTTCAAAACATGCTTTATCAACCAAGTCCATAACATCATAATCAATAAATAAACGTAAAAGGATGGCCAAATCAAATGTTCTCATTCAAAGAAATAAATGAAATTCTAAAAATTTAATTTTATTATTCACCGTTCCATTTTACCATGTGGCAAGATGTTTTTACTTATTACTTTTACATAAAAGAAAAGTTTGGTGATAAGTTCTAATGCATGAAGTAAGTGCACATTAATAAATAATGTAAAAACTCTAGATTTTAATATCTTCCTTTGGATATATTGGTTTTTAATAACCAATTAATACATGTAGATAATGGAAGTCTTTAATTTAAAATAATATTTTTTATTAAAATAAATTTGGAATGAATAACAAACATTTTTTTTTCTTTTTGAGAGAAAAAAGTGGTAAATTTGGTAAAAGTAAATAATTTATAAATTTTAATTCTTTAATTTTTAGAATAATAAAAAAGGTTTGTTTGCCTATAAATTTTGATGTATATATATTTTTTTAAAGGCAAATGTCGTTTAAGATAAGATCAAGTATTTAGATAATTAATTTGAATTCTCCTAAGCATTATTTTAATTATTGAAAAGAAAGCCAAATTTCATGAAATCTATATTTTTTTTAAACCAAATCCTGCTTTCAATTCATATGAGATCAATTAAGAACATACAAGTATTGATTACCAACCATGCAACCAAGAGATTCGAACAAAGATATCCAAATTGTGAAATCCAAGCCAAAAAACAAGCATCGCAATGAGCAAAGGATTGGAGAAACAAATCCAAGAACCCATCTACCAAAGTAAGGAGATCACCAATCAAACAAGAATGAAAGAAAATCAAACTCTAAATATTTACAAAATCCTAATGGGGGCCCTTTTGATTTTGCAAAAATCAAGGGGAGTTGTTGTGATGCCAACAAATGGCGACATAGTGGGTGAAACAGTTATCTCTGTATGTTTACTTGAAGATTAAAGTTATAGAAAAAAAAATCAAGATTTTCTCGAAATATCAAACTTCACACCACATGACTTTATCCTTTCCCTGCCTATATAGTAAAGTTTGAACTTTAATACTGTCACAATCAAATGAATTATCACAACTATTATTCAGAGACTTCTTAAAGATGAATGAGTTTGAAATATATCCATAGCAAATAAACCTTATCAAGAATGCTTTCTCAACAGTTAAGGATAATCGAATAACACCAGCATAAAGATATGACCTCCATACCTTAAGAAGATATCTAGATAAGTTCCCCATCCATTAAATCTAAATAACTGAAAGATAAAATTTGTTTTTCTCTTCTTCTTCTTCTTCTTCTTATTTTTAAATATATTAATTATATCTTTTATTCAAGACTACTATCCTGTCATGGTAACCAGCTATTGATAGCATCATTCACGAGAACTGCCAGAGATAAACAAGCCGACTCATGATGAGACCTCCTGTCCCTTGATCTTATGACCAAGAGCCATCACCCTGGTGATCAGAAATGGTGTTATCCCTGACAAGGCTGATGATCATGATTAGGTCGGCTCGTAATGAGACCTCCTATTCTTCCATCAAAGTTTAGTTTAGTTTTAAATTTTTTTTTTTAATGGATGAGAAACAAATCCAGATAATACCCCTATAATGACATGGAAGGCCTAAAGATGACTAATGTCATTTGATTCATAAAGATTCTGAGAGAAAAGTTTCCCGACAAGTTAACTTGCCTAGCTAATGATATCATTCTCAAAATAAAGTCCAAGAATAATAACCGTGAGTTCAACTGACTGATTAGCGAAGTTCATAAAAAATATTTCAAGGCTAGGAATGATTCAGTCACAATAAGAACATTTGATGTGGCAAGAAATTTCTTACGATGATTTCTTTTAAAGATATGAGGTTGATTAGTAGAGAGACATATGGACATCTAGCAATGTGCCATCAAAGTATTATTTATCTACAATGCTCCCTTACTAAAAACAAAGAGAAAAATCAAAAGCTGAAAAATATTAAATTCACTACTGAAACCAATCAACCAAACAAATCTTAAGAATAAAAATTACTAATTGAACCAAAACATTCAAAAAGATAGAATCCGATCAAATCCAAAATTCAACCAAAAGGTATGTATTGAAATCCAAAAGAAAACTCTATCGAAACTTTGACTGAGAGTCGAAGACGGTAAATAAACTCAAAAATCAAAATTCAAGAAATGATTACTTTCTATGTGATGAGCTATATAAAATAACGTAAAAATCACAAAATTATGACATGCGTAAGAAATAACGACAAATCTCCTAATATTAAAATTGACCACAATATAAAGATTTAAAGCTCAATATAAAATAGAAAATAGGAGACAGAAATATAATATGCATGTCAAAATGGTGATTTTCACAAAAAGCATCATAAGTTTGTTATTAATGTAAACTTTCGAAAATATTACAGAATCATTCAATTGTTAAAATAATTTTTCATTCTTTAGGATTCATTTAATTAATCAATGAGAAGATTGAATAAGTCAAATCCCTTTATTCATCATTATTTACGAAAGGAAAAAAAAATCTAACTTGTACAGTTTTGTGAGAATAATTACAGGATGAGTGAGTTGTGTTCAGAAGAGTGCGAAATTATGTATGACTAAAATCTCTTACTATTCGTTTTATGTAAACATTTCATCATTATTATTTATTCATAGTAAGAGAAAAATAATCAAAAAGAGATAAAAGGGTAATGAGTACTTCCCTAAAGGACAATTCGTTTTCATCCTGAAATTTTGTTTTCATCTTGAAATTTACACATCCTTCATTAACTGCACATTTATTGAAAATGAAGCAAAATAAGAAAAACAAACTTAAACTAAATCTAGAATTACTTCTAAACTGAATATGTACATATGTATAATCAAGTATACAACATGAACTAAGTAAAGTGAAATAGCCAGTGAAACCAACGAAACATTTCTAATCCTACAAGAATAATATGTTCTTCTAATAATAACTAGAAATAATATAAAAGAAAACTTAAACAAAATCTATTATCCTTACCATTTGAAATTCTATTTACATGTAATGATAAGACATGTTTACCAGTTTTTGAAAACCTTTGGAGATAAGAATTTTCGAGCCACTCTGCAATTTTGTCATGAAACTTAGAATGCAAAGTATGATCTAAAAATATGAAATCCATACGTGGCAAACCTATCTTAGGAGAATCAAATGGACAAATCAAATTGTTAGCATTAGTCACACTAACATCTGAAAGTATTGGTTTCAAATACAGAATAGGATCTTGAAATGATGTAATAGGTGAATAAATAGGTAGTGGCCTAATATCGAAAGAAGTAATCTTGTTAATAGGGTCTATTGCTAAAGGTGAATCAATTGAAGAAGATGCAAGGTTTTGGTGATCACGAGTTATAGAAAACTCTACGACAAAGATTTTATTTTCACCAATAAAATTAGATTTCCCATATAAATGATTTTGATGAGAACAAACATTTTTAGTTTCAATAAAAGTTGATGTGTTAATCTCATCAAAAGTTGGTTGACTATAATTATCTTGCAATAGATCCTCGTTCTTTTTAAAAGATTGTATCGAATGATGATCTAATAATAAAATATGTCTCAATCTCTCATATTCATGTTTAATAAGAGAATCATCACTATTAGAAATCTCATAGAAATGCAATTTTGATGCCACATAGTTAGATATTTCGAATGGAATCTTATGCATTTCAAAATCAGAAAATAAATCAGGATAAATAAAATAGTAAGAACTAGAAGTGGGGAAATTAAAAGAATCTCTCAACTTAGAAAGATCATTAATATTTAAATTTCCAAAATATTTCTCTCTTATTTTCTGATTATTTTGAATAAAATTTGGTGATGTACCTTTTAGCATTTCGTATGAAACTGATTTGAGATCAAGATCAATTGATAATCTTTCATGTGAATCAAAACTAACGTTCTTTTGAAAAAGATTAATCTCTTTTCTCGGACAACATTTAGTCGAGTGATTAAGATTCATGTCTTCTTCTTCGACTTTTTCTATTGAATTGTCAGAACATATAAAATTATAATTATCATATCCGTGTTCATTGATAATTGAATCGAAAGAAGAATTAGTACAAAAATCAGAAAATGATGAACATATAGTTTGATTTATAATTAATTCATCTTGATCTATTTTCATAATAAAAAAATATGAATCTTGTTGTTCATTAAGACAATCAACTTCTCTATCTGTATGAATAAATTTATCATGAATATGTTCTTCCTCATTCGATTCATTAATGTTTATAGGTTCAATATTTTGGATAAAATAATTATGACTTTCTCCTTCGAGAGGATAATAATGATCAGAAGAAGTTGGCACCTCTTCTACTTCAATCTTCTCACCTAGGGGTTGGGTAGAACTTATAAAAGTATCTGAATCAATAATAGAGGAGGAATTTTCTAGGAATATTAGTGAATTATCATCCTTTTGACAAACTTCTTGATTTTGTTGAATAATAGGAACTTGAGATTTGAAAACAATATTTAAAAGATCAGATTCAGAAGGTAATTCCGTAATATGAAATTTGCAAAGAATATGAGAAATCTTTACTGAAAAGTCTTCTGAAGACTCACCTTTCTTCCTTCGAATAGCCTGCAATTCACTACAAAGTTTATTAGAATTATAATCCTTGAATGTGTCTAAAAATTCATGTGCGAATTGAAACCATGTAAAAAAGAAATTAGGTGGAAAACTTTCCAACCAACATTTGATTCGTCCTTTGAGAGTAAGGGCAAATAACCTGCAAGTAGTATTAAGATCAACAATCTTATGTTTGTTACATTTACATAAAAACTTCCTAAGGTGTTCTTTTATAGATATATCGCCTTCGCCATCAAATTCAAGTTTCGACAAGATGTTGATTGTCTCATTGGGAATATTAACCAATGTAAAATTAAAAACAGATTCCCAAACATGAATTTGGGCATGAGCCATGAATGATATTCAATCGAGATTAATTGACTCTTCAAATGGCTAGCTTGTCGTCTAACCAACCCTTAAGCATATATGTGACGACTAAGAGCATAAAATAATAAAACTGAAAAACAAGAGCTGGAGGGAAAATGGTTATCAAAATAATTGAAAAAATAAAAATCACCACTTGTTTTACCTCGGCCCTCCTTCTAGCGCCATTTGTTGGCCTGATTTTCTGACTTAGGCCAACTAAGGAGATTAAGCCCACACAATTCGCTTAGAGCAGCTCTCGGTGTGTTTGAAATAGCAAAATCTCATAAGTTAAGGTCCTACTACCAACTAAATTTTCCTCTTAAGGAGAATCTAAAATTCAGTAAAAATTTATCCTAATCTAATTACTACTTAAATAAAACATAGAATTAGTTTTTTATAATACCCAAGGAAACCTAAGTTATCCTAAAATGCTTTCTTAGTGAAAGTCTCTAATTTTTTTAGGATTTTGCTTCAGAATATTCTAATTCAAAGACTATTATAAATAATACAGAATTAATCTAATCCTATTTAACAACTGTGAAATATAAATTAAGGTTTAAAATAAACCACACTAAGACTAAAATTAACTAATTATTCTATCTGAGGTGAGAGCAACTTAAATACTAGATTAATTATTAATTAATATTTAAAGTAAACAGAGAGATAAATAATTATGATTTAAATGAAAATATTTAAATCATTAACATTAAACCACTCTACTATATATTCACAATAATAGAAAATTAAAATAGACAACTACTTTAAACTTCTCTGTAATGTTTTATTAATTAACAATCAATAATCAATACTAAACATTCGAATAAAAGATGATATTTATAATGAAAACATTGTAAAATACAAATGAAATCAAAATAAACATAAATATGTATATTACTAAGATTCTAATTTTCAATAAAAATATTAATCAATCAAATATAGTAACATACTCATTCAAACAGTAATATTGTGTTAACAGAGTATTATCTCAGATAATGAATACAATCATAACAAAGTATAACTAGAAGATGATATATTGAAATATATATATAAAGTGTTCAAAAATAATATCAAACAGTGATACCAGTCTAAGAACTTTAGTCACACTCCTTCTCCGAAGGCAAAACTCCAGTAAAGAGATAAAACTAGAACTGAAATGATATTTCAATTAAGTCTTTCTTCTGATACTCCATCGACCTGGCAACAACGTCTCCATCTCTATTTCAAACCTCAAGATTACAACAACAACAAAAAACTCAAAATATAGAAGGACATAGCTTCCTCTATTCTGCAAAGACCTCCCCTCCTCAGTGTAGCATCCTGCTATTGTTTAAATAGGCAATGAAAACAAATGGAAGTCAAACTATCTTCCTTGCTAGCCGCAACTAAAAATACGTGTTCAGAGCACCCCAAAAATCTCCCAAATTATTCATTCTTTTCAGTAAATTCCACATGTGCCTGGTAAATCAGTATCTTCTGGAAAAAACCCATGTTTTACATTTTTCTATTTCGTCTTAGTTTACCCACAGTTCACTGTAGAAAATAATCTCCTAAATAACGATGAGAATCCGGCAATCTTTTGCTAACAAAAGAATAACTTTCAGGTTGAATCTTATCCTATGCTTATTGTTCAGTCGATCTGATACTTTTGGCTCACATCTAGATCTTTATCGCCTAGATGGAAATAATTATACGGGAGATTATGCGAGTCGTCCTCTAGTTTAACAATCTTCCTTTATGTTCTGCATTCTTGTTTCTAAGTTATCATGCTGTCTCCTTTGAAAACCTGTGTCAATATGACAGAAAACATTAGTAAATCATGCAATCGTATCTATATATATATATATATATATATATATATATATATATATATATATGAACATAAAGGAAATCAAATTATGAGAAAGGAAATCAAAGATAAAACAATCTCCCTATTACTCCCCTGATTCATGCAAAATCAATGAACTGGTAAAAATGAGCGAAGATGCCTTAGTCTAGTGCCATGCAATAGTTTTCACCAAAATTGAACTGTTTTCTTTCTTCCGAGCCCATAGCATAATAATCGAGGGAGTCTTTGTCGTATAATCTTAACATTCCATATATTTCTTGCTTTGTGCAACGTTTTCATGCTCTCATAACTGCATTTGGTTTGATATGAAGAAATATCCAATGATTAGTTGACAACATAGTGGTAATTCTTTTATGATTCCAACCAATTTCTGTATTGAAGTAAGCCAATGTCTTCGATGGCAAGTGCGTTGAGGAGTTAGCATGATACCCAACATTTATTTATCAACTTATTACCTAACGCTTTAGGATAACTGTTAAAGCTGGAAACTCGCAAAACTGTTCCCTTTTGGTGAATGGGTAGGTAAATGTTTAAATGATTTTGGTGTCGTGGAAACCTAGAAAATAGTATAATCCCTTTATTTTTTAACAGAGTTTAGTGTTTTTGCATGGTGCGTGATCTCTTATCTTTTTTTTATGGAGCTAACTGCGATCTTCATAAATGTTATAATTTATGTTATAATAAGTATACAACCCAATATAAAAAAAAAAATCTTCAGCAATTTTCTACTTTTGAACAGGTGATAAAATTCGGATTCTATGTGACATAATATTTTGAGCTAATACATTAATGGATCACTGGCAGTGTGAGTTTGAATGATGTTAACTCCATCCGGCATACATGACAACAATATTATAATTCTATAGAATAGCCGCCATCGTAATTATCTTAATGCAATAATGCATGTAGCCGCTTAAATGTATCTTAAACACTGGGAAAACCAATATGCAATGAGAAATGGCCAAGATTCATTGTAGTTTAATAAACCTTGTAAATCTGAAACCATCATTAATTTTAAATCAAATTGCATACAATAACTTTAAGGCTCAAAAGGCGGCAGCTACATTTACTAATAACTAAAGTTAAAATAACAATGTAAACTCCTTTTGCATTTCGTTATTGAATGTTGATGATTAACCATTTCAAAACATGCTTTATCAACCAAGTCCATAACATCATAATCAATAAATAAACGTAAAAGGATGGCCAAATCAAATGTTCTCATTCAAAGAAATAAATGAAATTCTAAAAATTTAATTTTATTATTCACCGTTCCATTTTACCATGTGGCAAGATGTTTTTACTTATTACTTTTACATAAAAGAGAAGTTTGGTGATAAGTTCTAATGCATGAAGTTTAAGTGCACATTAATAAATAATGTAAAAACTCTAAATTTTATTATCTTCCTTTGGATATATTGGTTTTTAATAACCAATTAATACATGTAGATAATGGAAGTCTTTAATTTAAAATAATAATTTTTATTAAAATAAATTTGGAATGAATAACAAGCATTTTTTTTTTCTTTTTTAGAGAAAAGAGTGGTAAATTTGGTAAAAGTAAATAATTTATAAAATTTAATTCTTTAATTTTTAGAATAATAAAAAAAAGTTTGTTTGCCTATAAATTTTGATGTATATATTTTTTTTAAAGGCAAATGTCGTTTAAGATAAGATCAAGTATTTATATAATTAATTTGAAATCTCCTAAGCATTATTTTAATTATTGAAAAGAAAGCCAAATTTCATGAAATCTATATTTTTTTTTTAAACCAAATCATGCTTTCAATTCATATGAGATCAATTAAGAACATACAAGTATTGATTAGCAACCATGCAACCAAGAGATTCGAACAAAGATATCCAAATCATGAAATCCAAGCCAAAGAACAAGCATCGCAACGAGCAAAGGATTGGAGAAACAAAGCCAAGAACCCATCTACCAAAGTAAGGAGATCACCAATCAAACAAGAATGAAAGAAAACCAAACTCTAATTATTTACAAAATCCTAATGGGGGCCCCTTTGATTTTGCAAAAATCAAGGGGAGTTGTTGGGATGCCAACAGGTTCATAGTTTCAAACAAAGGTATTCAGGTGGATCCTTTGAAAGTTGAGGCCATTGTAAATCTGCCTCCTCCTTGTTCTATCAGGAAACTTCAAAGTTTGCAGGGAAAATCCAATTTCCTTCGACATTTTATTGTTAATTATGCCAATATCATGAAAGGTTTCATGCGCCTGCTAAAACAAGACACCCCATTTGTATGGAATGAAACGGCACAACTTGCTTTCGAGGCATTGAAAAAATATTTGTTGTCGACTCCTTTGCTACGTCCTCCAGATTACTCTAGGGATTTTATATTGTATATGGAAACATCAGAGTCGACCATTGGAGTTGTATTGGTTCAGAAAAATGACAAGCTCTAGGAGCATGTTGTCTATTATTTAAGTCGTGTGTTAGCAAGCCCTGAACTTCAATACTCTCACGTCAAGAAGTTGGATTTAGCAGATGTTTATGCTGTATAGAGGTTACGTCACTACATTTTGCTGAGGACTACTATAGTAGTGGAAGAGGTTAATCCTTTTCAGTGTGTTTTGTCCCAACGCATAATCGGGGGAAAATTCAATAAATGGATGGTCATTCTCCAAGATTTTGACTTGGATTTTCAATCTGCCGAATCGAAAAAGTCCTTATTTTTTGCAGAACTTATTGCAGAATTTCCTTCAGAAGGGAATGTAGCAGTTGAAGAAGGCTCATTCCCAGATGAGTACATTTTCCTGATTTCCACCTCTGATCCTTGGTACGGAGATATACTTATCTATCTCTATACTTTGAAGTGTCATGCATCCTCCTCAAGGGAAGAGTGACGTAAACTGCGCTTACATGCGAAAAACCACCTTATCATCGAGGATACCTTGTACCGTAGAGGGGTAGATTATTTTTTTCGTCGGTGCCTCACCCACAAGGAGGTCAAGCGTGTCCTAAATGATTCCCATAGTGGAGCATGCGGGGGTCATTTATCTAGGTTAGCAATGGCCCAGAATATTTTATGTTCCGGTTAGTTTTGGC
Organism: Pseudotsuga menziesii; assembly: GCA_001517045.1. NCBI lineage: Eukaryota > Viridiplantae > Streptophyta > Pinopsida > Pinales > Pinaceae > Pseudotsuga > Pseudotsuga menziesii. Next base: position 26,441 of record LPNX010149037.1, read on the forward strand.
CCACGATATTTAAAGATTGTGTGGAAGCCATGAAACACTATCATCCATGTCAACTTTACACCATGAAAATGCGGTCACATCCTACTCCTTTGTTCCCCATAATCGCAGTAGGCCCCTTCACTAAGTGGGGGGTGGATTACGTGACATGCAACCCAGTCTTGGTTGGGGGGCACAAATATATCATTGTCGTTGTGGATTACTTCACCAAGTGGGAAGAGGCAATGCCTACCTTTAAGGCTGAAGAGGAAACTGCAACTTTCTTTGTTTTCAATCAAATCATTACTCATTTCAGAATTCCTAAAGAGATTGTCATTGACCATGGCAGTCACTTTCACAATAGCATGATGACCGAGTTGGCTACTATGCTAGGGTTTAAGCAAGACCATTCATATTCCCTCTACTTGCAAGTGAATGGTCAAGTAGAGGCAGTCAATAAGTCCTTGAAAACCATTCTTAAGCATACTATCAACGAAGCCCAATCAAATTGGCACATTATGCTATATCCTACACTTTGGGCATACCGAACCAATGTCAAGACTGCCACAGGATTTTCACCTTTCCAACTTGTTCATGGGGTGGAAGCAGTCACTTCGATTGAATGCGATATTACATCACTTAAAATTTCCATTCATGTACTTCCTGACACGACAGACTTGGAAGAATGTAGCAAACATTCTTCCAAGTCTAGATGAAAAACGTAGAGATGCGTTAACAGCAAACAAATCTCATAAAAATAGGGTTAAAAACTAGTATAATAAAGCTGTCAAACCTAGGAGTTTTTCTGAGGGGGAACTTGTCTTACTCTGGGATCAAGACAAAGAACCCTTGGGGGAAGGAAAGTACAAATCTATGTGGCTAGGTCCCTATATCGTGTCAAATTTTTTAAAGAAAGGAGCATATGAATTAATGGATTTTGATGGAAACAAGCTGCCTGATCCTAGGAATGGGCTCTACCTGAAGAAGTACTATGGCTAGGCTTATTGCTTTTTCTTTTATTTTTATTTTATGTATTTTTATGTACATTAATTTGTTGGTTAGTGTTCATATACCATCTGGTGGTTGTTACAGATGTCAGCTAAGTGGTTCATAGGTTTTGTGTATGGCGCTAGTCGTCATACTCGTAACCTGGATTCAACTGCATGGGTCATCTATTCACCCTCAGGACAGCTAGTGGCCTCAAGAATTCATTGGTCTTCGCGGAGCTAATATCTGATCTTTTTAGACTCGATGAGGAGACAATCCGTGAAGATTCCTTTGTTAATGAACACATTTTCCTCATCTCGTCTGCAAACACTTGGTATGGTGATATCATCATTTATCTATAGACTCTGAAGTTCCCTTAGCATCTCTTATGGGATGAATGACGACACTTACATCATAATGCTAAAAACTACCTCATCATCAGTGACACATTGTATCGCCATCGTGTTGATTATATCTTACGCCATTGTTTGAATCATGAGGAGGTTGAGGTGGTGCTAAATGGATAACATGGTGGTGCGTGTGGTGTTCATTTAGCCAGGCTTTCTACAGCTCAAAATATTTTCAGATTGGGTTATTATTGGCCATCGATATTTAAGGATTGTGTTAATGCAATAAATAAATGTAACCCTTACTAGGTGTTTTCTCGGAACATGCGCTCGTATATCTCCCCACTGCATCCCATTATCACCATCATTCCCTTCACCAAATGGGGTTGTATTTTATGGATTTTCACCCAGCCTCAGCTGGGGGCTCCATCATATTATTATGGCCATGGATCATTTCACGAAATGGGAAGAGGCTATGCCTATAGTTAGATTTGATGGTGAAACACCCGCTCACTTTGTGTTCAATCATATTATCACCCAATTCGAGATCCTGAAGGATATTTTCACTGACCATGGGAGTCACTTTTAGAATAATCTGATGGCGTAATTAGATTTTAAGTTGGGGTTTAAGCAAGAACATTATTCTTCTTACTACCCCCAAGCGAATGACCAGGTCAAGGAGGTTAACAAAACTATTAAGGCCATTCTACAAAAACCCATCGCATTAATAAATACGAATTAGAATACTATGTTGTATCATTCTTTGTTAGCCCATTAGACCATGGTTAATACTTCCACCAATTATTTTCTCACTATACCAATTAGTTCATAGGGTGGATTCAGTTTTACCAGTTGAATGAAAGATCACTTATTTGAAACTAGTTGTAAAGCTCCGTCTTGACACCTCTTAATTAGAATTAGAATGATGAGTCCACCTAGATAACACTGATGAGAAACATTGAGATGATGTCGTGGAATTAGAAGTGAATAAGCATCATGTCAAGGCCCAGTACAATAAGTCTTTCTTTCCACGTAGATATAACATGGTTGACTTGGTGATGTTATATGATCAAGCAAGCAAACCATTGGGGGTAGTTAAGTTTAATCCTATGTGGTATGGTCCTTACACAGTGAGGCATGTCTTAGAGAAGGGATACTATGAGTTATAGGATTACAAACGAAACATATTGAAGGATTTTAGAAATGGGCTCTACCTTAAGAAGTACTACACCTGAGTTTCTAGCTTGGGCTGGTACCTTGTAAACTATTGTACAGTTTTGCATAGTTTTTGGTTTCCTTGTATTGTTGTCGACTTGTTGACATGCTTCCTATTTATTGGTATGTTTTGACAGAGTCAACATACTCAGGATTTACCGATGGTGTCAGCCACCATACATAGAACTTAGCTTCTTCCACTTAGGTCATCTATGCACATGAGGGTCGGCTTGCGTCTTCAAGAGGAGTATTCCTTTAGCATTCCTCAAATAATGTGTCTGAGTATAGTAGGATAATTGAACTATTATCATATTCCATTTCAAATGATATTTAGTATTTAAAGGTTCACCTAGAATCACATTTTGTTGTCTCACAATTGAATGGACGGAACTGCGTTAGAGATCCTACATTACTAAGAATTTTTGTAAGGGTAAGATTGTTGCAACAATTTGATTTCATTACATACATTCATATACCTAGGAATTATAATCAAATTTCTAATTCATATGCAAATTAAATTTTAGATTGGCATTTGTCACATAATGAAGAAAGAAGCATTCAAATGCATTCACATTTCATACCCATATACATATATCAAACCGGTAGTCGTATATCATTATTTCTGAATAAAACTTCCAAAAATATGGTGTCATAGTACAAAATTAAGATTTAATTCCTAAAAATATACATGGTCAGTACAAAAATAGAGTCCTGGAATCTATTCATGTGGTCCAGATGATGATGATGATAAAAAACTATAACATTCGCTAAATGCCTAAATATTCTAACACACGGACGGGACACCCCGACCACATGTCTCTCCATTGCCCCGGGAAATTCCTTGACTTGTACCATAGGAACTCTATGGCCGGTAAAATGGGATAAGTTTCCCTATACATTTTGTAGCATCTTCTTGGCATCAACGTCGATCATCACATCTCCTAGACCTCTACGACAGTGTCGTCGAAATCCCTCTTGTCATCATGGACCTATGTCTGTGCAAAATGGACCTAATGTTAGTACATGATACCACTAAAACCACGTTTTTTATTTCTTTATATCAAAAATAGAAAAAAAATGAAATATTACAAAACCAAAAAATGGATCTCACTGATATCCCTGAATGTAGACCCCAAGGGTAGTGGCATGTCTCTGTCACCATGGAATTCAATCCGTACATTAGGGATAGTTGTCTATGGCAATCACCTACCACCGCCACCAGTGGAAGAAATCATTAATAAATAGAGAAAGAACTTTTCCCCCTCCTAACCTTCACATCACCTCAGTCCAGTGAGTCTGGGTTAGATCTTGTATACCATGTGGAGGAACCTCAACTATGGGACTAAGGCCTGGTATCCTCTCAAAGAAGAACTTGCATAATATGCTAGTGAACCTAAAGTTCTTGATCAAAACAAGTTTTAATTATGTCATCTAATGTTCCATGTTACCTAGAAAAGAAGTAATCTAGGCATAAACAATGGGCCTCGTGCATTCTACCATGTAGAACATGAGAGTTCGTGATGCATAGTGTAGTGATGTCGACCCTGCTATCCTAGATAGAACTATAATGATCACTTTAAGATCGAGGATTTAGATCGCATTAATGGGGAATCAGGGACTTCCCATTTTTTCAGTGTTGGGAAGGAAATATGTAGCTATATACTCATCAATACTCATACCCCCACTTGCCCCACAAGCCATGAGATTCACTACTTCACCTCGGCGGCATAGTCTAGTGATGAAATAAATGTCTTCTCCCTCAATTTTTAATGGCATCCCATCTAGTATAAATTTCTTTGTGTTTGGATCCCAATATTTTATAAGCATTTGAAGTAATCTTGGTTAATCCATCATACTCCCAAGATTCCAAAACGTGTAAAGCCCACACCTTTGCAATATTTGTTGGGAATTCACATCACCATGCATAGCCCTGTCAACATATCCAAGGTCTCCCCCCCTCCACTTAATCACCGTCCTGTAAAGAAAAAGAGATTTTGTGAGGTTCCATACTTAAAAAACAACCATCATGGATCTATACATGGGTCACAATGTCAACAGACATATGGCCATGCAGGAAGGATTTTCTTTTCCCGCATGTATCCAACCCTATAAATGACCTGATGACTTGTCACCCACGTGGGCCAAAATCCATATTTTTTGTGGCCAAAAACTTAAAAATACACCATCAAACTTGCAATAGAAGCAATGAATTGAAAGAGAATGGAGAGACAAAATACCTGGTCCTAACAGTAGTGGATTTCATGGCTCGTAGCTCCCGGAATATGCCTTTGAAGTTCAAGGGTCCAAAGAGCTCTAAAATCACTGTGAGAGGTAAAAAGGCAAATTGTATGGTAAATGGTGATTTTTTTACTATTGGATTTTTTTACCCACTTTCCTATAATTTAGAACCTCTATTTATTACTTATAGTTGTTTTGGACTAGTATTGTTGTGCAAAGTCCTTTTTTAATACAGTTTCACTCAGCCTTAGTGGAGTTTGACCATTTCCGAGATTTTTCACACTTGTGGTAGGTATAAATATTAACTGGCATATAGTATAGGATCACATTCTTCTTGCATCATGGCATTGTCCTATGACTATGTCACATAAACCATAGGTACGAACCCATTTCTTAATGACACAAAACCTTGTTGATGCTTCTAGATGTGTCATTATGTAAGCGATAGAGTTTTCGCGATCATGGGTACACTAGTTAGAACCCATTTCGCAATTTGGTGCCCATGCTGAGCTTCCTCCTCAGATATGGGAGTCCCCCTTAGTCTCGCCATGACTTTTAACAAAAAATTCATACTCCTCCTTATCTTTTATGCCAGATGTCTTCCTTATGGACTCCCACTTTATATCAAGTTGTAAATACATTGCATGCATGAATTTTCCTTATTGATTTTAATGTTAGCTCTCCGCTTTAATTTACAAGCCATATTGTTCGAACTTGTCTAAATTCTAGCCAAACAAAGCCTATTTTTTATCCTTTGCATCTTGACCACCCCTCACCTAAGAGGAATCATTCCCATGAGTTTCCTTATCCTACATGTGATTCCTTGCATTAAGCATATGTATGCTCCACTTATTAGAACTAGTTTGCTTTCCCGCGACACTCATTTCCTCTCCATTGTACTATACACACATTTTATTATTTTTCAATCTTTACAATATGAAAAAGACCAAAAAAAATAAAACATAAAAGATAGACAAAAAATTATATTATCTTGTGTTGGAAGTTGTTGTGTCGCCTTCGAACAGAGCATAATTTATGATTCCATTCATCATGGGTTGGGTTTCTAGTATGACCTTAGGAGCTATACTCATTACTCAAAGCTTCCTCCACCAATTAGTTAATATTCTAGTACCCATTGAGCCTTTGTTGATTCCTCCCATGTCACAGAGTTGTCCTAGTTTGTACATTTTAGTCTATCATGCTTAAGTGTCTCCATTTTCCTCTTGCTCAGGTTCAAAGGAATTCTTTATCTTGAGTCGGACATTCCTCAATTATATTGACTTTGCATGTAGATCATTTCCTATACATCATAGAGATATGGTCCTATCTATCACCCTGGACCTATTTTCATCATTTGTAGGTGACCTTGAAATCAACAGATGACATCTCATAATTGGTCGTTAACTGAGTAGTTTCCCTTGTGTTCGACGACAATAAATGTATTCACACATTGGGATTCATGGTGTTTCTTGGATTACATTAGACCCTATTGGTGATTTCCTTTCCTTTGCCATTAGCATTTATCATTGGATTCTATTTAGAGGGTCTATTTCGCATGCTACTTGCATCTGGTATGCATGAGAGATGCACATGGTTACCAGTTTGTGTACATATTGTTCATCTGAGTTCTTCCAAATCATCCAACCTTGTTGTGTACCTCATGTTTGTTGATGGGGGATTGTTGCTAGGGAATATCTACCTTATGACTTGGGGAAAGGGGTCACCAACATACTATAGGTGTAACTTGTAGACAACTAGGGGTTAGAAACATATAAAAAGGAATAAGAGATAATGGGATATGTACCTTTCTCCGGATGGTTGATCCAAGATTTAACTCTTCCTCTCCAATGCTCCTAGCCTTCTGGTATTCAACACATGCAACAAAGATTTATATTTTCTCACAATATCTTCTGTTTTTGTATAAAAGAGACATGAACATATAGCAATTACATTTGAAAACAAATAACAAGATAGATCATAACTCATACTAATAAAAGCATTGCATCAAGACAATGATGGAAGGAAAACACTCTTTATTGATGAAGTTCAGGAAACATTACAAACCCCTGTCTGAGACAATATTCTTCTATGTTGTCATAGATCCGTCAATAGGGGTTCACACTCTGTTGACACCCTTAAATCAATGATCTCCCTAAGCACTTGCCCAGACAGGTTTTACCATGTCCAGCAATACGAAGAAAATGAAGTCTCACTTGAGATGTTCGAGGAAGAACTATCAGAACCATGTTTCTGTAGTAAGAAGGATGGTTTTCTGCATATATTGTCTAGCTATCACAACATCATTCATGAATACAGACAAGGGTTTTACTATCACTTATGCATATTGTAAACCATTAGATCGCATCAACACATTAAATTGCAGCATTATGTTTACTCACGAACAGTTCGATCACCATGACATTATTCAAAACAAAAAAACATCGCCTCATTCAGACATATTGCACTATTGATTCATTTAGATCGCATCATGTAACACAGAGAAAACCAATAAGACACCATACAAAGTATTTTCGTTAACACCCCCCCATGTCATATTACTTCTGCATCAAAATAGGTTTCCAGAAAACATCCTCAAATTTATGATAAAACAGGACTCAATCTTCCGCAGAGGTCAAAAATATCATACAATCATGTTCCAAAATCAACATTCATCTCCTGATTTTCTAACTTATCCCCCTTTTCTACTATATTCCTACTTCTATATATAGGCTTGCACCTTTTACAACATGGTTCTCTTTAATTGAATTTGTAACTAATTTAGAACAAAAACTACAAAATCATGACCAAAGACTACAAAATTATGACCAAGATGACTCTTTGTCAACTTTTCCACCTTTCACGCCATCCTTGGTCTTGCACACCATCCTCGGTCTTGTGCATCATCCTCGATCTTGTGCATCATCCTCGGTCTTGCACATCTTCTCCTTACCAAAACCGCTTCCCAACAGGCCCCCAACACAATATAGTGGCTTTCCCTTGAGACACATCAACTAGAAATAGTATATTCAATTGTTTTTACATTGAATTCTTCATACTATTGTTTGACTTCTTCCACATGATCCTACACCTCGTCATTGATCCATATGCAAACTTTGAAATCCTGCTCGGATGGATGGTCAACAATATTATACGTCACCTCTTTTTGACTCTCCTACACTTCTTTAAGTGTGTTTACTACCTTCAACGATAGTTTCTCGTCGACATCCTAGAACTAGTCCAGCTAACTTGTGTGACGTTGATGATGCTCTCGCGCCTTCGTTACGTGTTGTTGAAATGCCTTTAATTCTGCTGCTTTGGTGACTTGTATGACCGGGGGCATCACTCTGAGCGATGTCCTCATCGAAGCCAACTATGCTTCTGCTTCCTACAATTGTGTGTTCAGCTGCTCCAATTGCTTGTCCTGGACCACACTTCCCCAAAACTGTGTGGTCGCATCCGTGATCAACATCGCTTCTTTCTCACTTTCCTCGAGTCATGTCGTTGCATATTCAATGGCACCTTTTCCCAGTGCAACTTTTTTTGGAGGCATGCTCAGGGTCATCCTTGCCTGTAATTATTTGAGGTCTACACGCAAGTCTACGAGGACCTATCCTAACCTTTGAGCTTTAGCCTCCGCAGTCATGTCATCTATGATATCTGGGACTTCTTGACATGCGAAGGAAATTGCTTTCTCCAACCATGCCCCATCATCCCAAATTTGTGCTTTCTCTACAATCAACACATCTTGTGCCTTCTTGAGGCACTCTCTTTCCTGTCTTTCCAACTCTTTGCACTCATGTGACTTTAGTAAGTGATCGTCGATAATCTGTTCTCGGTCAAGCAAATCCTGACTTGCTAATTTTTGTAATCACACCAAAGTGCGCATTGATAACTCGTTAAAATCCAATTTGATTGTTTCAAATTGCTGAAGTGGGACATCAACATCCTCACTGTTCATCTCCAATTCCCGCGACAGAATCTGCATGATCCGAACCCACTTCCATGTACTTAACTTTCTTGTTCACTACAACAAGTTTGCTTCAAGCACCTTCTCTAAAATATAATTAATTAAAGACTGTAGTTTCTTTTTTACCTCTTGAAATCCTTCGATCGATTGTTGCCTCAGTTGTGACTCACTCATAGTAGTCGATGTTGTTATTATCATGATGATGCGGCTCACCTGCTCGTATGCCATTGGGGCAGTGTTGCTCGCCTCTCCTTGTTTGTTTCAGCTCTTCGTTAATGTTTCCTCAAATCACCAATCCGTCTTTGAATCCATCAGAGTCCTTGAATATGCCTCCTGTGACTTCTTGTCACTTTGCTATATCGGTGCTTGATCCACCAGAGCATTGGGTGGAGGACCCGTCACAACATATAACACTTCTTCCGCACTGACTGGAACTCTCCACTCCGCAAGCCAATCGGCCACTACCGCCTCCAAATCCTTGTCATTCAACTTGTATTGAGTGGCTAACCACTGCCTATCTGGGTCCCTTATTTCTTTCACGGGAATCAAATGCAGTCCCATCGCAAATATTGTGACCCTCCTATATGTTTCTGTCGCTTCTTCAAATAAGCGCAAAATCTTCACAGCTGCGACCTACAGCGCATCCCAATACAGTCAAAACTGTATCACACAATCCTTTAACCAGTCGGTTTCACCGAGATACCAAAGGTTTTGATACCTCATGCCCTTGCAGACTTGGTCAACTACGACATCCATGCCTTGATAGTCTGCATGCTCCATCCATGCGACTAAAGCAATCAAAATCAACAACTAGTTGTACATAAATGGTCGCTTCCCCTTGTGCACCATAATTGCATCTTCTGTTAACTTAGTTGAGCAGAAATAATGACCAGTTCATATGTATGCCCTCGGTGCATTTCTTAGCACATGATTTTACCCCAGAGGTACACTGATTGGTTCGGTTCTTACGCACCACCTTGATGGCCAAAACCTTTGCTACAATGTGAACTTATTTATCATTGATGGTATATGAGACGTATGCTCTTTTATCACGATCCAAGTCATATTTCTTCTTCAGCTTGGTAGCCAATATTTTTTCATTGTCCTTGTTACAAAAGTACTGCAACGTATCGGGTCCTTGCATTGGAAACCCCGTAATTTGGGATATCAACTCCACAGTGACTAGCCCCAGCCTATCTAGCAACAAATAACCACTACGAAAGCACACCAACAGTTGGTTGGCACACGCGTTGGTTTCAACCAACCTGCAAAATTGAGGCATATGGATGAGGCCTAAGAGCCCCGACCTTTGCAATTCCATCGCTCACTGTTGTGGGGTGCACACCATTGGGTCGTTATCTTACCTTGTTTTCACTTCGAATGGAGTCATTGTGAACTCAGTGTATGCTAGCAGGTCATGGTATTCATACTTCATCTTTATCAATCATGACATAATATTGAAGGTGCACTTCATCCCCATTGGAAATGTCGGCATCCGAATTGGATACCTCTAGTTCTTCATCAACTTCAATCACTTGGCACCAGGATTACATGGGGGAACCAATCCAAGGATGTCTCCAGTGGTCACCCCATTCCTTGTCATGGGGCCTTCAACTCTAGTTGTCGATGGCCCCTCCTGCTCTACAGCTTCCACTTCCGCTCTGCTCGAGTTTCTGGTGTTCCTCTTCTTCTGTGCAAGTAACTTGGGTCGATTGGCCCCCCTCTTCTTCTGTGGAATCTGTGACGATCCCAACGGCACACTGGATGCCTCCTCCTCAATTAGCATGCCAATGATTGGAGAATCCCTGATACTCCCACTTGAAATCGCTTGCACCATTGTTGCACTCTGAATTACTCACAACTGCTCAACAATGATCTACTATTGCTCTCTGCACTCTATACTCGACTCTGCTCTACTCATTCAATGAGCACAATGGTTCCTTTACCTCACACCCCACAAAATCTTATAGTGCAGGAGCACATGTGTGAAATATTTATTGATCTTTACGACTACATCCACCACTTATCACCCAAATATGTCGTCAATATTCTCAATCTATTGGTCGAATTCGCCATAAATGCGCAGCTCGTCCATAGGAACCAACACTTATCTGGTTTAACTACTTCATTAACTTCCTGATTTGGCACTATCACTTCCCTACAGACATCGCCATTCTACTTCCTAACTACGACCTCAACACTTTTTCTTGTGCGACTACTGTTGTCCCACAAAATCCACTACACATTTATCAAATGGTTGCATCGTTACCATAGGTATCAAGGGAATCTCATCCCTTCGTGACGGCTTCCTCGTTATTTGACACGCATCACAAGTAATTGAATAATATGTCACATCACCATGTATATTTTTCCACCACAGTCCTATGTGGAGTGCCTTCCTGGAAGTTGAACGACCTCCATAGTGTCCTCCTACAACCCCCTCATGTGCTTCCACCAGTACCCTTTCTTGCTCATGCGGTAGGACACATCAATGTAAGATCTCATCGGGTCCCATATTATAGATCTCTTCGACAATCAAATGAAAAACTACGTCCTGGATAACCAATTGCTTCTTCTAATTTGTGATGAACCCCTCCAGTGCCATTCTTGTCGCTAAAAACTGAAACATTTTCTCATAATAGTCATCAACCATTCCAAACCTCATGAATATTTGCGCATCAAGTAACCCATCCTTGATATTCATTGATTCTTCGCCTATCTTAATTCACAACAAATGGTCAGGTCTTGCATTCAAGAAACCTAGCTTCACAATGATTTCAAAGTCAAACTCTTGGAAGAGGAATATCCAACGACATATCTTCCCCCCACACAGGATTATTCACCAGGTATTTCAACACGGAATGATCAATGAACATCTTGAAATGTCCTCCCAACAAGTAAATTCAAAACTTTTGCAATTCATATACCATCGCCAACCCTTCTCTCTCAGTCATTGTATAATTCCTCTCCATAGATGACAACTTCTGACTGGAAAAATAACTTGGATGATCAATATCCCCTTCGCCTGTTTGTGCCAACACCACCCCTAACGCAATTGAGGACGCATCGACATGGACATGGAATTTCTTCATCCAATATGGAAAAACCAATATTGGTGCAATGACCATCTTCTTCTTCAAGGTGTCGAGACTCCCTTGACGCTCAAGAATCCATTCGAACAACGAGTCTTTCATGAGCAACTTATCCATTGGAATTTTTATCATGGTGTACCCTCTTATGAACTTTCAATAATATCCCATATGGCCTAATGTCTCTCTAATATTCTTCACATTCGTCAGTGGGGGTAAGTTAACAATGAGCGCAATCTTGGCTGGATCAACCAGCATCCCTTTCTTACAGACAACATGCCCCAACAAAACCCTAAATGGTGCACAAAATATGCATTTTTTTGAATTAAGCGCAATTTGATGTTTTCGACACCATTCCAACATCAATCACATATTTTCAAGATGATCCTTTACTAACCCATATACCTTCCAATCATCTATGTATACCGCCAAAAATTTTTGAATAAAATCCTTGAACGCAGCGACTACAATCCTAGATAATATCGTAGGTGCATTCTTGAATCCAAATGGCATCACTGTGTACTGAAAGCATCCCCATTCAGTCACAAAGGTTTTCTTATGCCGATCCTCCTTTGCAATCTTGATCTAATGATAACCAGAAAATCCATCCGTGAATGAATAGATCTCCTGACCACCTACTCCTTCCAACACTTCATCAGTAAACGGTGTCGGGAATGGATCATGAAGGAATGCATCATTAAGATTCCTGAGATCGACACATATCTAACCCTCACCTATCTTATTATCTTGCATGACCATAGGAATAACCCACTCTTATTCTTCAATTTGTTCTATGATTACTGCGTCCAACACTCTATCAAGTTCATCCTTTACTCTCTCCTTGTATTGTGCATTCAGGTGATACGAACGCTCCTTCACAGGATTCGCATCTGAATTCAGTGGGATTTTCATTTCTTCCAAATTTCCTAAGATACCTTTCACTTCAGAAAATTTGGTTGGGAACAAGTATTGAAACTCATGCAATAAATCAGTGATATTCGCCATATTTTCATCATCCCAATATTCTCCAATATTGGAGAACTTCGGTTCCTCCTCTATCCCATTGTTGACCTTCTAAATCTTCAACGGTTGGTGAATTTTTTCTTTCGACATCTCTGGTGTCTCTATGTTCCAAAATCCTTCAAATTCTGGAAATTTGATGTTCCACGGGTCATCTCCATCATCAGGTCCTCTTGTGACATTGTAACACTCCATCATCGACTGCATCATTGGCACTTCCTGGGATTCTGCAGGATAGGTGAATAGAACTATCTCCAAAACAACATCATGGATATGATGTAGCATGCTATGAATTACTGGATCACCATCCACAAAACTAAAGGTGTGACTACAAGAAAGCAACAGATATTCCCATGTCATGATCTCTCTTCTGGGTTTCATTGATACATACCACTGTCATGACATTTCATCCAATGTGTGTGCAAAAGCATGTACCCACTCTTTCTTTAGTCGTGACACCCACATGGTCTAACATGTGATTAAATGATCATTGGGATCATTTCTCTCATCATACTTCTCGACTAGATACTGCCCTGTGTCGCTGAAGTTAACTTCCATCAACCTGCGACACAGCGACCACCCAATGATCAATTTCTTGTGTGTCTCCCACCAATGTGATGTAGTGGCCTTCAAAGTCTCGTCTAATGCTAATAGTCATTGTGGTTCTAAGACCCTACCTTCAAAGTCAGCAATAAAGTCAGGTAGATTAGGAAATCCTTCATATGTCGGTAACTCGATGACCTCTGTTGCGACTCGACATAGAGACTGAGTGATTCTTCCACACTTCTGAATCGATACCTCATGCATCCGATTTTGCCAATTTTCCATTGCATTGTCAGAATATGATGATGCAGAGCTAAATACTCACCTTCATAGCTCTCCGTCTGCAATGGGATAGACATAATCTTCTGAAATGTTGTACGCATGGTCCCATCCTCCTACAATTTATTCCTTGACTGGTCCGATATACCTTCTTCCTTCGCTTAGATCCATTGGGGCTATGACTCTGATATCGCAGTTATTGAAATTCATCACACACTTCTTGAAGTTGATCACTGCCAAGCTATCACTATCCCATCCAATCCCTGGTAATTCAGGATACGAACTTCCCTCATCGAAAATCTCGATAACATCAAAGTCTGCATATTTCCTCATTCCTTCAACTTCCACCATTATGCATGGTACTCACTGAATTGGTGACACCCTGGTCTGATTGGCCAATCACATTTGTACAAGGGACCAACCCAACTATGGTTTCCCCATATTCTCCCATGTCTGCTCTATCAAAATGTTGACATCTGAGCCTAGATCTAGAATGACTGAATCCACATCATAGTCCCCAATCTGGACATTCATTCTCATTTCCTTTCCAGTTTTCTTCTTATGCAGGGAATTCACACTAGACTCCTCTCGACTCTTATCTCGTTGATACAAAAAACTTGTGATCTCGGCTAGCGCTTCATGGTATTTCTCCAGTGACGGAAAAAATTCAAATAAATTTTGCAGTGTACCATGCTGCCATGATGGTTCTATAACAAGAGTTGAATAAAAAACAGGTGGCATTTCATAAATAGGAAAAGTTACCTGGATCACTTATCATGGTGTCGTTAGCTTCAAATAATGTATCCCTCTCAATGTCGACATCAAATTACACCTTTTTCTGACCTGCAAAGTGAACTTGTGGGATTGGCCCATCATCTCCTGTTGCCTCACCTCCATGAGTGATGACAACAACATCATCAGATTGATCCCAAGGTTCCACTTAGATCTTCCTGTTACCACCTAAGTTGTACTTAGTGGTTTTTTATCAAGTGAGCCTGGTGAACCAGACAAGGATAACTTGTTCGGACTTCAGAAGACCTTCATTCTTGCTTTTGGGAAGCTTTGTTGTACTATATCACATGTTCATACCCCCTTGGGGGAATTGTAATAATGTTCTAGCATGATAGTGTATGTAAAAGACTCGGTCTCTTAGACTTTATTTGTCAATCCAATCAGCCCAGGGTGTTCTTTTCCCTTGGTTATTATTGGTTGTTGAATAAACGACTGATAATTTCTGAGTTTTTCACTCCATACCTCCAAAGTTGGGGTGGTCGGCTTGGAATTTAGGCCTATTGAGGTTATTAGAGTCTATGTGTCAATGTATAAACATGCTAGGAATCATGGTCGAGTCATATGAACATGTCTAAGTCCCCCTAGGTTTTTTCAACTTTTTTTAATTTTTAATTTTTTTCAGTGTTTTTTATTAAAATTTAATTTTTCCAAAACTTAGGCTATTTTTTAAATAGTTTAATTGGAAAAATTGGTTTTGTAATAAAAGTGGGCCAAATAATCAGTTTCAGTCATGTAGGTGCTCATTTTCAAGCTAACAGCACCATGTAAACCCATGGACCCACTATTTCCTAGTTTTGAGTGATTTTCCATCACTCAGGTCAAAAAGTCCCAAAAAATCATTTATTCATTATTTTAATTAATAAATTGATGAATAATGGAGAAAATCCAAAATCCTAGATCAATAGATTCTCAGTCGATTTGATTGAAATCAGTCAAATCTAAACCAAATTGACTGGATCTGACAAATCCTTGACTGAAGGAGGTGATCTGGACAAATCCAGAGTTGATCTTCAGCATCCTTTATGGGGGGAATTGTGCCCTCTCTCTCTCCTCCACACATGTGGGCTCATCTGGATGAGTTTTGGTGGATGCTTCAGTCAACAGGTTGAGGTGTTAATCAAATCAGCTCTACAATTGATAGTTGCACTTAGTGAGACTTAAATCAGGCTCAAATAGACATAGATCAGGAATTGATGGACTCTCCTTTAGCTACAGTGGTTTGTTTCCTTGGGATTTGCGCCCCCCTTGGGCTAGATCTCCTGTTTTTTGTATAAATAAAGCTGAGGCTACCTCTTCCAAGCAAGTTAGAGTTGGATTGAATGGATTGCTATTGTAATACTATTGTAATCTTTTGATTGTTGGAATAAAGAAGCTTTGGAGTCCAAATGGTGTAATGCCCTCATGTGTGTGGATTAAGCACTGTCTTACGGCTATTGATGTTGCCGGCTTTTCTCTCAATTTCTGCATCTGAACCCTATCTGGCTTGAACGATTCAGCTGAATCAATAGGAGTATAGTTGGGAAAGTAAGGTTACTTGTTTTTATTATATCTCATAGCATATATGTTAGAAGATATAGATTATACATGTTTAATAAGTTTATTTGCATGTAATTCTTGTCTCTTTTTCATATATATATCCAGATCTAATGAGGTTTCATGCAGGATTGTGTGTTTAGCTTTCAGGTAGCAAGAATTAGACGAGCTGTGGATCTAGTTTGACTCCACTATACATCCAAAAGCTTTGTGAATGCATTGCCCTCTGTATTCCACTAACAAGTTTCCATTGCAGATCCATCCAACAACGGGCCTTTCCCCTTCTCTTCCTCCTTTCTTTTAAAATCAATCTCCCGGTTACCTGTCTCTTCCTCTTATGATCAAATCTAGTTCCAAGAATTGAATATATATTGTTATATCTATTTTATAAGAGTCTTGCTGCTTAGACCTATAATTTCATAAAGAATATCATTTCATAAAGATAGATCTAGGTGTAGGAATTTCCTTTTTTGCAAGTAGCTAAAGCATAGATCTAAAGCTTGCTCATAAGGTAGCTTCCTTTTTCATTCTTCAAATATTTAAATTCAGCAATAAAGTTGCACATCTCATTGGCTGCCCAAACAGCAAGCCAATATCCCAAGGAAAGTTTGCTTTCCTTGGTTCCCTTTTGCAGAAACTAGATTACCCCTGTTTAACAATTTTTTCTTAGTTTTTTTTTGGTAATTAGCATGGTGACCCAAAACACTTTTAAAGTGTGTTTGGGAACATTTGATTTTAATTACTTTATTCTTTTTATCAGGTCTAAAATAAAAGAGAAGGATACTCTGCCAAATTCTGACTCTTGGACGATCCAGAGCTTCCCGGAAGCTTCCCCCACCACTGTGTTTTAATTCAAGCTTGTTACAAGCTTGTTGTAAGCCTTTGGGTCCCAGATAACAAGGACCAAAGTGCATCAATTTCAATTTTTTGATATTGTAAGTTGCTTCTAATAAAAAGAAAATTTCCTTTCGAATAGGCTCTTTCGAGCCTATTCACCATCCCCCCTGGGGGGATTTGCATCGGTGTCAACTTTTTACTTTTTGTTCATCTCTTTTCAATCTAGCGTAGTTCTAATCTGCAGGGTAGTATACTTTGATTTATTATCATTTCCATATTCCATATTTGAGATTTCAAAGTAATCTTAATACTTACCCCACGACTTCCCGATCGACCCGAAAGGGGAAAGAGATGTGTGGTAGGAATAATTAGAAAACCGAAATTGTGTATCTATGTTTTCCTTTTCATCAATTATTTCATCAGTATTATAAAATTAACCCATCCTTGATTCCTCAATTGAGATCCACTTGGATCGAAAGAGGTTCCTGGAGGGTTTTCATTTTAACAAGAACACCTATCTTAAAATTTACTAAAATTGTCAAGACTTCGGTGTGTATGCTCTGCACTTGACTGCGGTTCATCCGATCAGTCAAGCTGCATCAAAAGCACTTGAGTGACTAGAATAATTAGGATTCACTCTCCCAAATTTACAAACCATCAGGTGAAAATCCAACATCTAGGAAAAATACCCAAAGGAAGCGGGAACTCCTGAAAAGTGACCTCCGGGCCCTAATCTCTGTTACACCTGCCGGTGCATTATGAACAATAGCCTCAAAGACTCCATTCAGCCCACATATTCCTTGTGGGTAGCCGTGACGGTTTAGTTTTGGACATGCTCCAAGTACTCTCGAGTATATCTGGATTCCCCTCCTTTTCGCCTAATTTTAATCAACTCATATTTCACATTAACTTAAAACATACCAAGAGGCAATCGCAAAACATTCACTCCAAGCACATGCAAGTACATTGATTATCTTTTGACTCCATTTTAAGGCACTGGCTATTTTCTTTCTATATATATATATATATATATATATATATATATATATAGAGAGAGAGAGAGAGAGAGATATATATATTGTGTCTCAGCATTGTGGTTTCGTGCACTCATTTTGTATATTGTCATCTATGGTTGTTTATAGTTAAATTTCAAACTCCTAAATAACTCATTCAATTTAACATCACCACACTGAGTAATCAGCCTTAGTAACTTAATAGGGTCTACCCCCATTGGCTTCGTTAGGAGTTGAGCCTAAACGGAGGAGTCAAGAACAAGGTGACAGCCTTGACTCGAGACTTTCCCCCAAGGACACACTGAGTGGCTTGAAGATTTCTGCCACATGACCCAGGTGTGTGAAAGGCGGCAACACTATTCGACGCTGTTGCCAGGGATAAATATTTTTATTCCCAGGTACGAATTAGCTTATCTTTTTTCTAAACAAGTAAAAATATTTTAAAAAAAAAATTGATTGATCTTGTCTTTAAAAAACATAAAAATTAAAACTCGATCCATCTGGTGACTCCACTTTTTAACATCCTTCCAATAATTTCTACCCGAAGAGACTGCCATCAATTATTCAATCCTCTCCCTAATCCCGAAAGGTTTATTGGGGAAAGATTGAATAGGCAGACTTCTCGTAGAAACCTTGAAGATTTAGGAGACCAATCCCTCTCAGATATCCATCGCATATTTGTAGAGAGTCATGTTCACCAATCTCAAGAAATGACGGAATTATTCAAACCCCTTGACTTTTCTCAGATAGCAGGTGCTCCCCATGCCATTCCAAAAGATGCTATCAAGAAGCTCCCCATATTTCAGGGCAATAATGACATCACTGCCAAGTCTCACCTTCGAAAGTTTGAAAAGCACCTGGTCAGTTATTGCAATGATGCTGCCCATGACCATGACGATGTCAAAATGAATCTCTTTGCTTTATCCTTAGAAGATGATGCTGGAGAATGGTACTTAGACCTAGATGATGATTCATATTAAAATCTTAGTGAATTCCTAGAGGGTTTTAAGAAGAAATGGGGGGAAAAGAAAGAACCAAGACATCTGCTTGCTTCCCTTCATAACATAAAGAAGATGGAGAATGAAACCATGGATGAATTTAACACTAAGTTCAGGCGTGTGGTTGTGTACCTCCCTAAAGAAATCAAGCCAAAGTATGCCTCCATCATCATATCTTACATTGAAGCTTTCACTGG
Source organism: Pseudotsuga menziesii (assembly GCA_001517045.1). Lineage (NCBI taxonomy): Eukaryota > Viridiplantae > Streptophyta > Pinopsida > Pinales > Pinaceae > Pseudotsuga > Pseudotsuga menziesii. The sequence continues at coordinate 45,472 of LPNX010149037.1, forward strand.
TGATTTGAGGTACCAATTAAGAGACAAAGAGTCGGCCGATCCAAAAACTGCTCAAGAATTGGCCAAGAAAATAGAAAAGAATATGGAGTCTTCAGGAAAGTCCAACATTCCAGGTTACACTAGGGGAAACACTTCATACAACAAAGAAAATGGAAAAGCCATTGAATCAAAAGAAAAGGGAGCCTCTAAAGATCCCATGGAAAAGGTAACAGACATGATAAAAGACTTGGCTGCTAGTAAAAACCAACTTATGGCAAATCAGTCCGCACAACTGAATCTTATGCACAATAGAATAATCACAATGGAAAGAAATAATGGACCTAGGAACTTTCAGCCTAGGCAGAATTGGATGTATCAAGAAAAGTTTCTGCAACAAGATCCTAGGATTCCAAACCAGTTAGACTCAACTAACATGGTAGAAGAAGTAATTCCATGGTGTAGACCTAGTGAACAATTCCACCAAGAAAGTACTTGTTATATTGTAAATCAAGTCATGGAACATGGACTTCCTGAGGTCAGTAATCAGGAAACAACTTCAAGCGATCCTAATCATAAATACATGGTGGTCCAGGCCTACCCTTTGTCACCAGCTAAACAGTACAAACCTAAGGATGAAACCATTGCAGAATCTTATATTGAAACTTATGATGAAAACTGTAATGTACATGATGGGACTCCTATGCGTTCTCCATATAATGATGACAGTCTGGAAGGTTTACTGCCTTGTGACCTTTTCTCTGAAGAAGATGAGTATGAAAATGAGGATAAGTATAGCTTGGAGCATGATACAAGTGATGAAGATTCCCTTATCCCCGACAAATATGTTGATGAGGAGTCTTGGAAATTCATGGAAAATCCAGTCTATGACATGAATAAATAGGAAAATAATGAACCAGAAACTTTTGATGGTTTTGTTAATTTTTCTATCTATGGCATATCTAAAGGAGAGAGCATGGACCATGTGGCCTTGGGAAACTTTGATATGAAAAAGGAGCATGTAGTTTATCCACATGATCAGTCTAAGCCATATATCAGTATTAGTAATGAATACAAAGAGAACTTGATATCAGCAATGGGGAATCCATCACATCTAACATAGATGATGGTGATGACTATTGGGATTTTTGTGGATATCTTATTAAGAATCCTATCTATGCTATATCCAGCAAGGGGAGTGTCTATTTAGAAATTTGTGGAATTCCAATCTACTATACTTCCATAGAGGGAAGCATGGATCTGGAGACCTTGGAAAATCCTAGTATGGAAAAGCAGCATTCAAAACTCTTATATGATCATTCAAAGTCATATCATGTAGAGCCGCACAAAGGTATCAATAATGAAGAAATGGAGAAGCAGTGTCGTGAAAAGATAGATGTGATGCAGTTAGTAGAATATCAATCTCAGCTATCATCTTCACATATAGAGTTTCCTCATGATTTGGAGCCGCTTGGGGCTTATACAGTGAATTATCATCTGGTAAGCCTTGATGATCATTATGATGCTGTATTCAATATGCCTCATCATTCCGATTTGTACATAAACCCTGTCCAGTCATGGATAGAAGCATCCTATGCAAGCACTTACCAGTTTGGGAGGAAGTTTGATGACATTATTCATCCCTATGATTTCCCATCCATCCCACCCCTTCCGGATCATCACACAGGTTTGCATTTTCTGAATAAAGTATCCTTACTTTGGCTGGTAACCAAAGACGAGGAATTTTTTTTTATGTTAATAAAATGCTTAGGTGGTTACATTGGATTTCTGATTACACTAAACCATTTTTATATCATGCTTAGAGTAGGAAAACAAGCTCTTTGAAAAAGAGCATTTACTTTCTGCATTTTTTGTTTTCTACTTAGCTATAATCAAACATTTTTTTTCATTAGTTAGTTACATTTATTTTGTTTAAATAAATAAGCTTAATGGTTCATTTGGTTTTTTATGTAAACCTTGTGCTACTGAGGTTTTCTTGTCAAGTTGAGATGTTTTTACAGGGTATATAAACCAGAGATTCTGGTGTTCTCATATCCTCTCCTTGCCTTAAAGACTAGATCAAGCACACGTCCCACAGTTGGAGCCAGAATGTTACCACCTAAGTTGTACTTAGTGTTTTTTTATCAAGTGAGCCTAGTGAATCGGACAATGATAACTTGTTTGGACTTCAGAAGACCTCTAGTCTTGCTTTTGGGAAGCTTTGTTATACTATATCACATGTTCATACCCCCTTGGGGGAATTGTAATAAATGTTCTAGCATGATAGTGTCTATAAAAGACTCAGTCTCTTAGACTTTATTTGTCAATCCGATCAGCCCAGGGTGTTTTTTTCCCTTGGTTGTTATTGGTTGTTGAATAAACGACTAATAATTTCTGAGTTTTTCACTCCATACCTCCAAAGTTGGGGTGGTCGGCTTGGCATTTAGGCCTATTGAGGTTATTAGAGTCTATGTGTCAATGTATAAACATGCTAGGCATCATGGTCGAGTCATATGAACATGTCTAAGTCCCCCTAGGTTTTTTCAACTTTTTTTAATTTTTAATTTTTTAAGTGTTTTTTATTAAAATTTAATTTTTCCAAAACTTAGGCTATTTTTTAAATAGTTTAATTGGAAAAATTGGTTTTGTAATAAAAGTGGGCCAAATAATCAGTTTCAGTCATGTAGGTGCTCATTTTCAAGCTAAGAGCGCCATGTAAACCCATGGACCCACTATTTCCTAGTTTTGAGTGATTTTCCATCACTCGGGTCAGAAATCCCCAAAAACTCATTTATTGATTATTTTAATTAATAAATTGATGAATAATGGAGCAAATACAAAATCCTAGATCAGTGGATTCTCAGTCGATTTGATTGAAATCAATCAGATCTGAACCAGATTGACTGGATCTGACAAATCCTTGACTGAAGGAGGTGATCTGGATAGATCCAGAGTTGATATTCAGCAGCTTTTATGGGGAATTGCGCCCTCTCTCTCTCCTCCACACATGTGGGCTCATCTAGATGAGTTTTGGTGGATGCTTCAGTCAACAAGTTGAGGTGTTAGTCAGATCAGCTCTCCGATTGACAATTGCACTTAGTGAGACTCAGATCAAGCTCAATTAGACATAGATCAGGCATTGATGGACTCTCCTTCAGATATGGTGGTTTGTATCCTTGGGATTTGCACCCCCCTTGGGCTGGATCTCCTGTTTTTTGTATAAATAAAGCTCAGGCTGCCTCTTCCAAGCTAGTTAGAGTTGGATTGAAGGGCTTGCTATTGTAATACTATTGTAATCTTTTGATTGTTGGAATAAAGAAGCTTTGGAGGCCAAATGGTGTAACGCTCTCATGTGTGTGGATTAAGCACTGTCTTACGACTATTGATGTTGCCGGCTTTTCTCTCAATTTCTGCATCTGAACCCTGTCTGGCTTGAACAATTCAGCTGAATCAATAGGAGTATAGTTGGGAAATTAAGGTTACTTGTTTTTATTATATCTCATAGCATATATGTTAGATTATCTAGATTATATATGTTTAATAAGTTTATTTGCATGTAATTCTTGTCTCTTTTTCATATATATATCTAGATCTTATGAGGTTTCGTGCAGGATTGTGTGTTTAGCTTTCAGGTAGCAAGGATTGGATGAGATGTGGATCCAGTTTGACTCCACTGTACATCCAAAATATTTGTGAAGGCATTTCCCCTCTGTATTCTACTAACAAGTTTCCATTGCAAATCCATCCAACAATGGGCCTTTCCCCTTCTTTTCCTCCTTTCTTTTAAAATCAATCTTCCGGTTACCTGTCTCTTCCTCTTATGATCAAATCTATTTCCAAGAATTGAATATATATTTTTAGATCTATTTTATAAGAGTCTTGCTGCTTAGACCTATAATTTAATAAAGAATATCATTTCATAAATATATATCTAGGTGTAGGAATTTCCTTTTTTGCAAGTAGCTAAAGCATAGATCGAAAGCTTGCTCATAAGGTAGCTTCCTTTTTCATTCTTCAAAGATTTAAATTTTTCAATAAAAGTACACCTCTCATTGGCTTCCCAAACAGCAAGCCAAGATCCCGAGGAAAGCTTGCTTTCCTTGGTTCCCTTTTGTAGAAACTAGATTACCCCTGTTTAACAATTTTTTCTTAGTTTTTTTTTTGGTAATTAGCGTGGTGACCCAAAACAATTTTGAAGTGTGTTTGGGCACATTTGATTTTAATTACTCGCTGCTTTTTAGAAAGTCTAACATAAAAGAGAAGGAGACTCTGCCAAATTTCTAACTCTTGGACGAACCATAGCTTCCCGGAAGCTTCCCCCACCGCTGTGTTTTAATTCAAGCTTGTTACAAGCTTGTTGTAAGCCTTTGGATCCCAGATAACAAGGAACAAAGTGCATCAATTTCAATTTTCTGATATTTTAAATCGCTGCTAATAAAAAGAAAAGGTCCTTTCTAATAGGCTCTTTTGAGCCTATTCACCATCCCCCCTGGGGGATTTGCGTCGATGTCAACTTTTTACTTTTTGTTCATCTCTTTTCAATCTAGCGTAGTTCTAATCTGCAAGGTAGTATACTTTCATTTATTATCATTTCCATATTCCATATTTTAGATTTCAAAGTAATCTTAATACTTACCCCACGACTTCCCGATTGACCCGAAAGGGGAAAGAGATGCGTGGTAGGACTAATTAGAAAACCGGAATTGTGTATCTGTGTTTTCCTTTTCATCAGTTGTTTCATCAGCTATTATAAAACTAACCCCTCCTTGATTCCCCGATTGAGATCTACTTGGATCGAAAGAGGTTCCTGGAGGGTTTTCTTTTTAACAAGAACACCTATCTTAAAATTTACTAAAATTGTCAAGACTCTAGTGTGTATGCTCTGCACTTGGCTACGGTTCGTCCGATCAGTCAAGATGCATCAAAATCACTTGAGTGACTAGAATAATTAGGATTAACTCTCCCAAATTGACAAACCATCAGGTGAAAATCCAACACCTAGATCAAACCATTACGGTGGCAAAATACCCAAAGGAAGCGGGAACTCCTGAAAAGTGACCTTGGGGCGTTGATCTCTGTTACACCTGCGGGTGCATTATGAACAATAGCCTTAGAGAATCTATTCATCCCACATATTCCTTGTGGGTATCTGTGGCGGTTTAGTTTTGGACATACTCCAAGTACTCTCAAGTATATCTGGAGTCCCCCCCTTTTCTCCTAATTTTAATCAACTCATATTTCACATTAACTTAAAACATACCAAGAGGCAATGGCAAAACATTCACTCCAAGCACATGCAAGTACATTGATTATCTTTTGACTCCATTTTAAGGCACTGGCTATTTTCTTGCTATATATATATATTGTGTCTCATCATTGTGCTTTTGTGCACTCATTTTGTATCTTGTCATCTATGGTTGTTTATGGTTAAATTTCAAACTCCTAAATAACTCATTCAATTTAACATCACCACACTAAGTAATTAGCCTTAGTAACTTAATAAGGTCTTCCCCCCTTGGCTTCGTTAGGAGTTGAGCCTAAACGGAGGAGTCAAGAACAAGGTGACAGCCTTGACTCGAGACTTGCCCCCAAGGACACACCGAGTGGCTTGAAGATTTCTGCCACGTGACCCAGGTGTGTGAAAGGCAGAAACACTTCCCAAATGTCGGTCCTTGGTTTTGGTTTGGTGGCAGATTCACCAGTTGGTTCGCATTCTTATTCACATTATGATTCTATATCTGCAGTGGTGGAACATTCTTCTCTTGCCATTTTGTGATCAATTGCGGACAATATTCAACTATTTGATCTGAAGTGGTACAGTAGGTACATTGCGACTGTAGGTTCGGATAATCTCACTGATAATTTCCCATACTCCATAATTGTAGCACTGCACAAGTCCATGACCTCGACCGAAACCTCCATTTCATCCTCCTTGGAATCCTCCGCGAAATACTCCTTGTTTTTTATATTGTGGTTGATTGAACTTCTAATGTTGCGGTGGATTCGGCTATGATTGAACATATTGCGGATGAGTATACTACGGTTGTTGCAGATCATACTACATCTGGTTATATTGTGGTTGCGTCAGAGAAAAATAAGATTGTGGTACAAACTGTGGTTGTGGTTGTGGTTGTGGTACAAATTACGGCTGTGGCTGCTGCGGTGGTGGTATTTCCTCTGATCAGTGTTCTTTTTCCTTCATGTAGTACATATCCATCATTCTATCTTGGAGAAAATCATATGCTTGACAATCCTTGCCTTCATGACCAATAGATCAACAAAACATACAATACAAATTCGTAGGCTTGGATACCATCTTCTGATATACACATTCTTCGTTTTGATGCCCACAAACTTGACAGATGTGATACCATGGAAATCCACCTTGACTTAGAGGATTTGGAGCTCCCGACAGCAAATAATTTCAAAAATATGGACATTGATCCTTATGGTGTCCCTCCGTGCTACATCGAGTACATCATACTTCTTCACAACATTATTTTCCCTTCTTCATATCTTGCAATTGGATCATCAAATTCGTCACTTGTGATTGGATCTAATTCATGCCAAATCTAGGTTTGCCAACAAGTGAGGCTTCCATTTTCATTATGATCTCTAACACTTCACTTTGTGTCACAATCTATTGTTGCATCAATGACATCCTCACATGTGGTACTAACACAATGATGAACCATTATTTTTGTTGCACATCGCTCATTCTGAAACTAACTTTCTCCATTAGTGCCTTGAATTGTTAATAAAAATCCCAGACTCATTCATTTGGATATTTCTTGATCTCTTTTAGTTTTGTAATATATTGCGACTCGGACTTGGGCTTCCTGAATTCTTCAGTCAATCAGTTTCTAATATCTGCTAGATTCTTCACTGGGATCCCTTTGGGAACTTGCATAAAATTCATGTACCATTCCAACACGTGAACTTGAAAAGTTGTTGCCAACTGACCCTTCTTAATATCCTCATCTAGTACTTTCTTTACAGTCCAAACCGCTTCGCATAGAAAACAATATTGTTTGGGATCCTTGGTCCCGTTCCCATGAAACAAAAGTAACTTTACATCATCGCCTACCATCTTGGGCCTTCTTCCTACGTTTGATGATCCTCTATTGTTAGTGTGTTGATTACATGTCAGTAAATTTGATGTCGACCTAGTATTTCTTCTTGATTGCAGCGCAGTGCACGGAGGTGTGGGAACATTATTGCTCTGGGCTAGTCTTTCCTTGAGCTTAGGCATATCCTGGTCATCGTCTTCGTCGTTGTAGGGTCACTTATTCCCTTTTGATATTCTCTCATAGATTCTTGTTCTGGTCACAGCAGGACTCTCCTCATCCCTCTACCTCTTCTCTTGCCGAAACCTTACCCCACTTTGAAAAAGACCACACTCTTCCTCAACCTCCCTCATAGGTTCGTCGTAACTCACATCCATATACCTTGTATCATTCCATCCAACCCTCATCTCTGCAGTATCTGTAACCTCTGTACACCATAGATTTACTCGTCGAAGTTCATATTCAATATACCCTTTTCACATATGAGCATTTTAATCGACAATTGCAAAGATAACAGAAACCTACCTCTTGGTCCTTTGAAGAATTTCCTTTCCACGTCACTACATGACTTTACTGTGTTTACCGCAAACTCAGTAATGTATCCTTCCAAGATGTTTTCAAGACACACTTTGACAGCCCTCGATGCTCTGTTCTCTACCTCTTTCAATTGTTGGATCAGCTCCAAGGTCTAGCAAGTATGTTCTCCTCCTTGAAAATTTGTCTTTCGATAGGTCATCTACGCTAAACACTCGTACAGGATTATCAGAAACTCAGAGAAGAAATACTCATGGATATCATAATAGATATACCTTCCCAGACACTCTTCTATTGTCAGTCTCGAATTTGGATTCTCTTCTGCTGCAAATTCTTTGGCCTTTTGATCGAACCAATCTTGAATCTCCAATCTCGTCAGATGTCACAACATATCCTCCTTCTCCTCATACTACAATATCGGCAATGAAACCATTTGTTGACATAGATCCATCAACAAGGGTTCACACTCTATCGACACTCTTAACTCAGCGATCTCCTTGACCACCGGCCCAGACATGTCTTACCCTATCCAGCAACACCTGCGAAGCAGATGAAGTCTCACCCGAGATGTTTGAGGGAGAACTGTCAGAACCATGTTTCCGTAGTAAGAAGGAGGGTTTTGTGCATCTATTGTCTAGCTATTGCAACATCAATCACATATCTAAATAAGGGTTTTACTATCACTTATGCATATTGTAAACCATTAGATCGCATCAACACATTAAATTGCAACATTATGTTTACTCGTGAACAGATTGATCACGATGACACTATTCAAAACACAAAAACATCACATCATTCAAGCATACCGTACTATTGATTCATTCAGATCACATAATTTAACATAGAAAAAGGAAAGAAGACACAAAACAAAGTATTTCCATGAACATCCACCCATGTCATATTACTTCCGTATCAAAACAAGTTTCCCAAAAACATCTTCACAGTTGCGACAAAAACAGGACTCAATCTTCTGCAGAGGTCAAGAAGATCATACAATCATGTTCCAAATTCAACATTCATCTCCTGATTTTCTAATTGATCCCCAATTGATCCCCTTTTTCTACTAGATTCCTACTTCTATATATAGGATTGCGCCTTATACAATATGGTCCACTTTAACTGACTTTCTAACTAATTCGGACCAAAAACTACAAAATCATGACCAAACACTACAAAATTATGACCAAGCTGACTCTTTGGCGACTTTTCCACCTTGTGCACCATCCTTGGTCTTGCACACCATCCTCGGCCTTGCACATATTTTCCTTACCAAAACTGCCTTCCAACATTCTACACACCAAGACCTAAGTCCTCCTTTCTCCTCTCTCCAATAGAATCTTCCAGCATTACCTTCCTCTCAAAATTGATTCCTCTATCCTCTACCCTTTCCCTCTTTTTATACTTGTTTGTAGAGAAGGAATTCTAGGATTTGGATGGTTGGGGAAGTTGGGGAGTTTTCCAAACCGAGCCCAAGTGCCCCAATTTAATCATCTTTTTATTTTTAAACTATTCTTAATTAAACTCATGTTTTTATGTGGAGCAACTTGCAAGTGATACGCGAGTTTCCTGAAGGGAAGTCGTGAGTACAAATTCGTAGGGAAAACATGTGGGTTGCACATAGGGTTATCCACAAGTGACACACGAGTTGTTATAAGAGAACCCATGAGTGCAAGGTAAGTTTAAATGAAAAAAGGGGTAATTTTGAATTAGAGAGTACGTATCAAGGATCCAACTCATCTATAGTGGTAAGGCCACTTCAATCGATATGTCCTTTTGTGTACTGAATTACATGGAGTCATTACTCAGACGAAGAAGTGCCATTTCATAGTCTAAGAGGAATTCCCTAATTCCCTCCTTCCAGCAGATTCCATTCCATAGACTTCAAATCATCTATTCTGGAATTGGGATCTAGAGTCAGTTGATTTCCTTGAGACTTGTAGTAATCAGTAGTAGGTTCTCTTTCCATCGACATATTGGGAATACATCAATGTCCTGTAATCAATGGATTATTCAATTGTTTGACCTTAAAACATTTATTCACACTTGTTGAATGCACTTAGTACCTTGACACTCATTTTCATCATTGGTGGTTTCCTCACGTCTATTAACAGTTAATATCCAATGACCCGTAATCAGATGACGTTTCATTATGTTCGACCTCAACACCATTATTCACGTGATGGGACATGTACCATCAGTGATTTGTGTAGAATATATTAGATTATGGTGGAATTCCATATATGCTACTAACTTGATAGTGACAATACCTATGGGATTTCAGTTCTCATACCACAGCAATTTACCTTATCATGTACTAGATGTCTTCATTTAGTATGGAGACCAGAATTCACTATGTATTGTACATGGCTATGACCACTTGTGGCATATTTCCATTATGCCTATTCACGACTATTGTATTTTTATATATCCATACTTCTATATCCATTCTAGAGTTGCAATCATTTATACAGAGTTATCATTGCATTATGTTGACGAGTGGCTAGGTCTTCACTACTCTACTTATAGGATATTTAGAATGTATTTCGACCATCGTGTACCCCTTTAACCTCACACATTAGGGGGCATATCTTATAGCGTGATTTGCCACACCTTATGCATCATGCCTTAATGGCCTTCCCTTGTCCCTATGTGGACTTATTATTCCCCCTTGCTCAGTATAGCCCTAATGCTTCAGTATAACCCTGAAAAATAAATTTCTGAGGATAAACGTGGGTCAGAAGCTATGTAGCTCGGATATAAGAAGCTTGCACCATTACAACCCATTTAAATTGAGTTTTGTGCTAAAAAACAAAAAATGTTTGGATTTTTCTTCATCAAGTAATGAATAGTTTGATCGTTGCCCTTCCATATTCTTGAAAACACTCTGATTCGACCCTCAATTTATCCCTTGTCTCTATCCATACTCAGTATACCCCTAGTTGAGAATATAGTTGTTATTGATTTCAAAGGAGTTCATGAATGACAAAGGAATAACCAATAGACATGGTAGTAGGATGAAATCAGTAAAATACAAAGGATCCATTACATGGATTATCATTGATGTCAAAGGAGTTCAACAATGACAAAGGAAAATAAGTAACAGGGTTGATGACAAGGGGAAATCAGTAACAGGGTTAATGACAAAGGAAAATGAGTAACAAGGTTGATGACAAAGAAAAATCAGTAACAGGGTTGATGACAAGGGAAAATCAATAACAGGGTAGACCAGAGGAGAAAGATATGCAAAACATGCAGTGGAAGATCCATATATCAGAATTGAAGATCCATAGATCAGACAGATCTACGGCTAGAACTTAATTTTGCAAAGTGGAGTTGCAAATGAGATAAATAGATATACCTTGTCCATGTGCTTTAAGATCTTGTGGTGGAGATCGAAGGTGGTTGAAGATCAACGGCCAAGGTAACTTTTGTTGACTTAATAGCGAGTTATATAAAAAAGGACGATGAGTTATGAAATCCAAAACCAATCCCTAGGAATAGGATTAAGATTGACGGATAAGGTTGATCATTGAAATAGATCAACGAATGTCAACGATTTCACTGGGAGAAGTTGTGTGGTCTAAGAAAATTTTGATGTGCACAAAATTTCGATGAAATTTGCTTCATCTTATTTGAATTCCACCATTGATTGATGGGGATCCTAATCTGACAGCAGTAAAGACATTCCCCTGGGTAAAGTGACATGAGGTTAACAAATTTTGATGGGCATGTAATTTCCATCAAATACAGTTTAATAAATTTGAATTCCACCATTGATTGATGGGGATCTTGATCTGACGGCGGTAAAGAAATTTCGTTGGGTAAAGTGGCAGGAGGATAACAAATTCTTATGGGCACGAAATTTCCATCAAATATCGTTTAATGCATTTGGATTCCACCGTTGATCTGACCAGATCTAGATCCGACAGCTCTCAAGGGATTTCGCAGATTTAACTAGTAAGATAATTAACATTTTGATGGGAGTGAAATTCCATTTACAATGAAAACTTGGACGGTCGGGATTGAATCCCCAAGGAAATATACGGTGGGGAATGATTTCTGCACAAAGAAAAGGGAAGATCCACAAATCTGCATTTTATCGTAGACCAACAGTTAGGATTTAATCTGCAAGGATATCGACGACAGTGAATGATTTCAAACAAAGAAAAGTGAGGACCACAATCCACATTAGATCACAGATCAACGATTAGGATTTAATACGCGAGGAAATATACGGTGGTGAATGATTTATGCACATGTTATCAGCCAAAATGGCACTTCTCCATCCGAGTACTGACATCCAATATGTCAGGAAACAAAAGGAAAAATGGGATTGAAGTGGAAAAAACACTATAGACGTGCATGACCATTGATACATAAACACCTGACCAGATTAATATATTTTCATTTGGATATTAGGGATGCACACGTGAGTATTTGCATTCCAACCCGAGTGTACCTTGAACACACGAGTTTCCTTAAATCAAGGAGCGTGTCACATACGCCTTTCCTATATACATACTCGCGTGTACCTTAATTCAATGTTAAAAAATATAAATCATGATTAGTAGAGATCAGTTGAGCCTTAATCAATAACTATCTCAATTGTCTCAACCATCCTAACCTTCGAAACCACTCTATTTCCCCATGTATAAATAGAGGCCTTGGGATGGGGCTAATCAATCAATTCTTAATAGAGCAAAGTTATGTTGGTGGTAAGCTTTCAGGCATCTTGGAGCAGTAGAACTCAGCGTTCCCGGTTTGCAGAGGAGTCCTTGTTTTGGAAGCTGGGTTGTAATCTCACCATTCTTTGTTTGTCAATAAAGAAAGTTCTTCTTCCAATATTTGTATTGTTGGATTCTTGTATATGATGGATCATGAATTGTTTATTATTTTATTATGAACATGTATTTCACTAACCATTAATATATATACAATATATTGCTTGAAGAGTTTGTTCTTTGCAGGTGGAGTAGAAAATACCTGGAATCTTTGGAAGAGATCGAAATAGGAGAAGACCAAGCTTGGATCAATCGTCATAAACCAGGTTTGCCAACTTCCTTCCTTATTCCTATGTATATTTCTACATAAGCTGATTGTCTGCAAGTGTCTTAGTAAGTTGGTAACCCCAGAGACCCTAGGTTACAAGGGTGCATTGTCCTTAACAACAGAACTGGTGACTCTGTTGGGGAGTCCATCCTGCTGTGGGTCTATTCTTTATGTCCCCTTACTAGCATTTGCTTATTTTTTATTTTGGGTGTGATTTTCTTACTTTTTGTCTTTGATTTGTAGTTTGGCTTGTTCAAAACCTTGTTTCTAGCCATTTTTATTTCAAAAAACTTTTAGTAGCACACGTGGGTTGTCGGTATAGACAATCGTGTGTTTCATTGTGCATGTGCAAGTTTCCTTCTAGACAGTCGCATGCCATACGCGGGATGTCTACATAGATAGTCATGTGTTTCCTGTAGCAGTCTTTGGGTTGGGTAGGGTTTTCTTGTCCCTGTTTTTTGGCCTTTTGGTTGCTTTTGAGGGTTATGTTTATGACATGATTCTGTGAATCCGAGGTCTATACATCACGTCCTTCACTTTATTTTGTCAAGTCCTTGAGGTTTTGTATTTGGTTTTCTTTCATTGGTGAGTGTTGGTAATCCTCCTATTTGTTTGTAGGGTCGGGTGCTTGTGTTCTAGGTCAGTGATCAAGTCCTCTGAATTCTTTATGCTTGGTATTGTTGTTTGTAGTCTGAGTTGTCACTTTGCATTTTGTGTATCTAACAATATTTGTTTGATAGTTCCTCCAAGTCAGGTTTTGTTCCATTTTCTTCCTTTTGGTTGGATTGGATTACTGTGGGATCTTTTGCTTCATTTCATTTCTATATGCTCAGATTAGTCATATTTGCTCAAGTTTGCATTATAATTTTTGAAGTTATTTGAAAAGAAAAGACAAAAATATTTTGCATTAGGTTGCATGTAGTATTTCTTTTCACTATTTTTCAAAGAAAAAATAAAAAAGTCTTAAAAATTCTTGTAGTTTCTCATGCTTAGTTTTTAAGTTCATTAGCTTATATTTACAAGAAAAGAAAAACTTGGCTTAGTAGTTGTCATTTGCATTCATGCACCATTTTCTCTTTCTTTATCGATTCTATAACACCACATAAGTTTCACACCATTGCCTCTTGACTAATAATAGCCTATTAAAAAGAACAAGATAATTAAAAACTATTAGTAAGTTTCTCTTTTTGAGGTTCATTCACCAACTAGCTTAGGCTAGACTTGTGGAGTATGAAGTTTTGAAGGTCCATAACTGTTTAAATTTAGACGTAGTGGACCAATCACTAGATAAATCCTCCTCTGTATTGAGTGCATCTGGAAGCTCCTCTCACACAGGAGTTAAGCACGAGGTTTCATGAGGAACTAGATTGAGGAGATAACCCTATGATTCCTTCTTCAAGCATATACCAGGATTTTTACGCATATGGGGACTTCTGTCAATACCACCTCTTGGGCCCCGTGCAGTGCCGATGTTGACAGGGTTTCGATATTTTCTACCCTGCACATGCATACGAATCAGGCTTGTGACTATCCCCCAGACTCTCAATGTAGTTGTGGTATCATTTAGTCTCTTTGACATTAGGGTTCATACACAGGTATACCGAAAGGCTATTTCTGGTCTACCTTGGACGGGATTGGAAGGTAACCTTGGTAGAAGGTGTGGGAGGGAGGTTGGGTTATTCCTCCGCATGTGCCTAAGAACATCTATAGGGGTGCCGAGTAACCATTTATCGGATTTCTTCTAGGAAGCATATCTTATATCTGTTTGTTTGTTGGGATTTAGGAAAAACAATTAGTGAGTGCTGTTTGGTTTGTCTGTATTTTAGTCTGCCTTTAGGTGTTTGCAAGTCAATTTTTTAGCCGTGTAGGACCAACCTCTCCGTAGGTCAAGAAGGTTTCAAAACCTTCCTCCACCAAATACAGTGGAGACTGCACCACCCCCTCAAAGGCAGAGATTAGATACTGATGGTTCATTTGAACTGATTGGAGTAAGCGAAGTTCCAGGTGAAATGAAACTTAGGACTAGTCAGGTTGAAATAAAAACAGTAGAGATAGAAGACTTGCAGGCTGACAAGTTTGCAAGAAACTTTAACCCACCTCTTACTGATTTAAGCGATCCTATGATCATCTAGGTTCTCCCATTTACTTCACCTGTTGTTGGTGTTCCTCTAAGTGGAACTATGACTAGTTCTGTAGAGGGCATGTCCACCCCCATTTCAGCCATTTTGGCTAGAGGAGTGCCACCTCCCTCGATTGGTGCTCCTAGAACCAGTGCATCTACTGCACCTTTATCACCAAGTAGTCGAGTGGTCCAAACACTTGCTTCCTCCCATGAACTAGGTCCTTCTAGTGGGGTAGTCACTGGCATTCTTAGTGTACCTTTTCCTTCAGCCTCTTTTATGCATACTGCTTAGAGTGGTCCTATCGGATCCTCTTCATTTATCCATGGATTCCTGTAGAATGGGGGGAACATTCCCCCATACTCTCCTTATGTGGGCCCTACACCCGCATATGCTAGTGTGCAGTTTGGAAGTACAAACACTTTCGATCGAGGTTTCCAAACCCTGGTTTCAGCTCCATTCATAAGCTCTCCCTTTTCGCTTTTTAGTGGAGGGATACATGATCTGGTTTTTCAGACTCCAGTCTCGTCTAGAGCAGCTCAAACCACATATATTGCACCACACACCAAAAATCCATTGGCTTACGGGTGGAATCCATTTCAAAGTAGTACAACTAATTCACAACCGACGAATAGGGAAAACCCCACCTTTACATTTGGGAACCAAGGTCCCTCTACGCCCCAGACTCGTGCTTATCAAGTTCCAATTATGCCCAAACTTCCTTTCTTGGAAACTTTAAACTTGCCAGATTTTTACAAAATAATGAATGACCCAATGAGGTATAATGTCATGTGGCCACCTATTCTGAGCAAGTTACCCTCAGATATTCCCAAGTTTGAGGAAAAACTAGTGAAGATCTAGGTGCCCATATCACCACTTTTCACTTCTGGTGCTCCTCTAACTCAGTGAATGACAACACCGTTCGGTTGAAGTTGTTCCAAAGAAATTTACTAGTGTCACAGCAAAGTGGTATATTGAACTATCCTATGCTACATTTGACAGTTTTTGGGACTTAACAAACATGTTTCTTAATCACTGCCAGCTTCCTTTCCAGTATGATGTCAGTACAGACCTATTTTCTAACTTTAGGAAAGAAAAATCCATGCACATCTCGGATCATATATAAGAGTGGCGAAGACTAAAGAGGCTTATAAAATCCACTATCACCCTCGAGTTTTTATACGAGTGGTTCCTAAAATCCTTATTGCCGTATATATCTAAGGATGTATCCACCTCGATGGTAACCATGGAAGAAGAGGCCATCCTCAGGGCCCAACAAATGGATTTGATATATGCTCAGTCTAGGATTTTATATGAAATCATACCTGAGGCACCGCGATCTTCTCATAGTGTCGAGAAACCCAAGCCTGGACCCCATGCCAATGGTTTGGTTGGTTTAGTTAATTCTCCCACTGTAGAATCACTGGCCAAACCACTCCACGAATTATCAGTGAAGCAGTCTACAGCGGAGGAAGCAAAGGCTTCCCCCTCGCCTCAGAATGCAAATGCTTTTGCACAATATTCTCAAACGGGAAATCAGTAGCCCAGTGGGAAAAATAAGAAAGGGAAGAAAGGTGAGGGAAATCAAAACAAGCCTAAACCCACTA
Organism: Pseudotsuga menziesii; assembly: GCA_001517045.1. Taxonomy (NCBI): domain Eukaryota; kingdom Viridiplantae; phylum Streptophyta; class Pinopsida; order Pinales; family Pinaceae; genus Pseudotsuga; species Pseudotsuga menziesii. Next base: position 61,828 of record LPNX010149037.1, read on the forward strand.
GCAATGATGATGGGGGTAATAAAGACAAGAAGAAGGTGAAATTTCCATGTAAGTTGTTCCAGGGAGATCACTTGAATAAACAATGCCCTATTATTGACCAAGCTCAGAAGCTGCTCAAGAACCAACAACCAGTTCTCCTAAAGGATCCATTTCCCCAAGGGAAAAACGGAGCTTATATTTCTATAATAGCTAGGGGCAATGTTAATACTCCCCTAGACCAAAATTATATCAACATGGTGCGATCTAGTACCCTGCTCCAGACAAGAAACAAAAACTATGAGACAGAGACTTCGAAGAGAGGTCAGTCTGTTGGTGAAACTTCTAATCCTCTCACGATCGAGAAACCGATGGATCCAATGCCTAAAATACTAAAAGGTGTCTTTAAAAAGGCATTTCACAACCCAAACTATAGGGATGCTGCTAACTATTCTATAGTAGAATATTTATCCCAAACTCCTTGTGCAATGTCTGCATTGGAAGTCCTACAGACTTGTCCTGCTCAGTGGGATGCCCTCTTAGCAGCTTTAGGCGCCATGGATTCCTCGAACTTGTTGGAAAAGTTCAATCTTGCAGTTGTGAAGATGTGTCTAACGTATCATGTGGCTTTGTCTGTAGATGTTGTTAATGGCGGTAAAACCATTGGACGAATAGTTGTGGATGAAGGTGCTTCCACATGTGTTATGTCTCTTTCTTACTGGAAGGTTTTGGGTTCCCCTCAGCTAGTTCTATCAAATACCTTTCTTACTGCTTTCAAAGGGAGGTCTTTCCTCCTGCATGGTATCCTACCAGCTTTTGATATTAAGTTGGCAGGGAAAGCGATGTCTACTGAAGTGGAGATTATTGATGCTCCTCTGGACTATAACTTGCTCTTAGGGAGGAATTGGACTTACGCTATGTGCATGATTTTTTTAGCGGTTCTTTGAGTTGTGGTCTTTCCACATGAAGGGAAGTTAGTCACTATTGACCAACTTAATTTCGCTTGAAAAGGGTTGTTTGGAAACGAATGAGTCCACGGTACCATTGGTTGATCAAGTCAAACCGGATATGGAGAGCTTGAGGGATGGAATGTATTCATCATTAATGGGAACATTTGATATCCCATACACAATAAATTATCTAGGTTCTACCTCTGTAGGGAAGTCTATCGCGACATTTGTCTATAGAATGGATCCTTCAGTCCTTCCTTCACGTTATGAACCTGAAGTGCCCTTATCTGGAGTGGAAGTGGCTTACCAAGCTATTGTAAACACCACTGTTGATTCTGTTACGACTCCTTTCACAGTCTTGGAGGAGTCGAAAGAATCCTACCTTCCTTCTTGGGCAGAAAACTCTTTATATTCCAATGACTTCTTAGACATGGTTTTACCTTCATGAGAAGCCATTTTGGAAGCCATGAGTGAGAGAGATAAGATTTGCAAAGATCTTCACCATAAATCCTACTTTCTTCTAGAGCTTAGTAGAATCAAAAACTTAGAGTTTCATGCGAGACTGGCAAAAGATGTTGATATACCAATCAATCCTTTGCCTAAGGAAGGATTTTTTTTTTAGGGGAATATGCCAAATAATTCTGCTACTATCCCTATCAACATCTCTCTGAACCCTGACGTCGTCGAAAACATGCATATCGGTGCAAAATGCTCTCCAGAGGATATTTCTATATATACTACCTTACTTAAGGATTTTCGTGATGTGTTTTCCTGGTCATATGAGGAAATGCCAAGCATTGATCCATCGATCGTAGAGCATGCAATCCGAACTTATCTTGATGCTAAAGTGGTGTGACAAAAGCTTAGACCTATCAATCTGCGTAAAGTGGCAACTATTAAAGCTGAGGTGGAAAGATTTCTTGAAAGCCGAGTTTATATACCCAATTGCTCTTACGGAATGGGTATCTAATCCTGTTCCTATGGATAAAAAAGGGGATAATACATGTGTGCACGGAATTTTTTTGACTTAAACAAGGCATGCCCCAAGGACAATTACCCCACACCTTAAATAGATCAAATTGTTGATGCTTGTGCTGGGAGTGAAGTATTTTCGTTTATGGATGGTTTTTTCGGGAACAATTAGATTCAAATCAAGCCAAAAGACCAACACAAAATGGGTTTTATTTGTCCATGGGGTACCTTTGCATACAAAAAAATGCCCTTTGGTCTGAAAAATGCAGGGGCTACCTTTCAGCGGGAAATGAATTTTTCCTTCCACGATATTAAGAACATTATCGAACCGTACATGGATGATCTACCTCCTCATTCTCATAAGAGGATTGACCATCCAGATCATCTGCGCTTAATTTTTGAATGATGCAGACATTATAAAATACACTTGAGTCCCCACAAGTGTGTTTTTTGCGTTGAGTCAAGAAGGTTACTCGGGTTCCGTTGACCTGATTTTCTGACTTAGGCCAACTAAGGAGATTAAGCCCACACAAGTCGCTTAGAGCAGCTCTCAGTGTGTTTGAAATAGCAAAATCTCATAGGTTATGGTCCTACTACCAACTAAATTTTCCTCTTAAGGAGAATCTAAAATTCAGTAAAAATTTATCCTAATCTAATTACTACTTAAATAAAACCTAGAATTAGTTTTTTATAATACCTAAGGTAACCTAAGTTATCCTAAAATTCTTTCTTAGTGAAATTCTCTAATTTTTTGAGGATTTTGCTTCAGAATATTCTAATTCAAAGACTATTATAAATATTACAGAATTAATCTAATCCTATTTAACAACTGTGAAATATAAATTAAGGTTTAAAATAAACCATTCTAAGACTAAAATTAACTAATTATTCTATCTGAGGTGAGAGCAACTTAAATACTAGATTAATTATTAATTAATATTTAAAGTAAACAGAGAGATAAATAATTATGATTTAAATGAAAATATTTAAATCATTAACATTAAACCACTCTGCTATATATTCACAATAACAGAAAATTAAAATAGACAACTACTTTAAACTTCTCTGTAATGTTCTGTTAATTAACAATCAAGAATCAATACTAAACCTTCAAATAAAAGATGATATTTATAATGAAAACATTGTAAAATACAAATGAAATCAAAATAAACATAAATATGTATATTACTAAGATTCTAATTTTCAATAAAAATATTGATCAATCAAATATAGTAACATACTCATTCAAACAGTAATATTATGTTAACAGAGTATTATCTCAGATAATGAATACAATCATAACAAAGTATAACTGTACCAAAGTATAACTAGAAGATGATATATTGAAATATATATATAAAGTGTTCAAAAATAGTGCCGAACAATGATACCAGTCTAAGAACTTAAGTCCCACTCCTTCTCCGAAGGCAAAACTCTAGTAAAGAGATAAACTAGAACTGAAATGATATTTCAATTAAGTCTTTCTTCTGATACTCCATCAACTTGGCAGCAATGTCTCCATCTCTATTTCAAACCTCAAGATTACAAAATAAAAACAAACTCAAAATATAGAGGGACACAGCTTCCTCTATTCTGTAGATACCTCCCCTCCTCAGCGTAGCATCCTGCTATTGTTTAAATAGGAAATGAAAACAAATGGAAGTCAAACTATCTTCCTTGTTGGCCGCAACTAAAAAATACGTGTTCAGAGCACCCCAAAAATCTCCCAAATTATTCAGTCTTTTCAGTAAATTCCCCACGAGTCTGGTAAATCGGTATCTTCTGGAAAAAAACCATGTTTTATATTTTTCTATTTCGTCTTAGTTTTCCCACAGTTCACTGCAGAAAATCCTCTCCTGAATAATGACGAGAATCCAGCAATCTTTTGCTAACAAAAGAATAACTTTCAGGTTGAATCTTCTCCTCTGCTTATTGTTCAGTCGATCCGATACTTTTGGCTCACATCTATATCTTTATCACCTAGCTGGCAATAAGTCTATGGGAGATTCTGCGAGTCATCCTTTAGCTTAACAATCTTCCTTTATGTTCTTCATTCTTGTTTCATAAGTTATCATGCTGCCTCCTTTGAAAACCTGTGTCAATATGACAGAAAACATTAGTAAATCATGCAATCGTACCTGGAGATGTATATATGAACATAAAGGAAATCAAATTATGAGAAAGGAAATCAAAGATAAAACAATCTCCCTATTACTCCCTTGATTCATGCAAAATCGATGAACTGGTAAAAATGAGCGAAGATGCCTTAGTCTAGTGCCATGCAATAGTTTTCACCAAAATTGAACTCTTTTCTTTCTTCTGAGCCCATAGCATAATAATCGAGGGAGTCTTTGTCGCATAATCTTAACATTCCATCTATTTCTTGCTTTGTGCAATGTTTTCCTACTCTCATAACTGCATTTGGTTTGATATGAAGAAATATCCAATGATCAGTTGACAACATAGTGGTAATTCTTTTACGATTCCAACCAATTTCTTTATTGAAGTAAGCCAATGTCTTTGATGGCAAGTGCATTGAGGAGTTAGCATGATACCCAACATTTATTTATCAACTTATTACCTGGCGCTTTAGGATAACTGTTAAAGCTAGAAACTCGCAAAACTGTTCCCTTTTGGTGAATGGGTAGGTAAATGTTTAAATGATTTGATGTCGTGGAAACCTAGAAAATAGTATAATCCCTTTCTTTTTTAACAGAGTTTGGTGTTTTGGCATGGTGCGTGGTATCTTATCTTTTTTTTATGGAGCTAACTGCGATCTTCAAAAATGTTATAATTTATGTTATAATAAGTATACAACCCAATATAAAAAAAAATCTTCAGCGGTTTTCTACTTCTGAATTGGTGATAAAATTCGTATTCTATGTGACATAATCTTTTGAGCTAATACATTAATGGATCACTGGAAGTGTGAGCTTGAATGATGTTAACTCCATCCGGCATACATGACAGCAATATTATAATTCTATTGAATAGCCGCCATCATAATTATCTTAATGCAATAATGCATGTAGCCACTTAAATGTATCTTAAACACTGGGAAAACTAATATGCAATGAGAAATGGCCAAGATTCATTGTAGTTTAATAAACCTCGTAAATTTGAAACCATCATTAATTTTAAATCAAATTGCAGACAATAACTTTAAGGCTCAAAAGGCGGCAGCTACATTTACTAATAACTAAAGTTAAAAGAGCAATGTAAACTCCTTTTACATTTTGTTATTGAATGTTGATGATTAACCATTTCAAAACATGCTTTATCAACCAAGTCCATAACATCATAATCAATAAATAAACGTAAAAGGATGGCCAAATCAAATGTTCTCATTCAAAGAAATAAATGAAATTCTAAAATTTTAATTTTATTATTCACCGTTCCATTTTACCATGTGGCAAGATTTTTTACTTATTACTTTTACATAAAAGAAAAGTTTGGTGATAAGTTCTAATGCATGAAGTTTAAGTGCACATTAATAAATAATGTAAAAATTCTAAATTTTAATATCTTCCTTTGGATATATTGGTTTTTAATAACCAATTAATACATGTAGATAATGGAAGTCTTTAATTTAAAATAATAATTTTTATTAAAATAAATTTGGAATGAATAACAAGCATTTTTTTCTTTTTGAGAGAAAAGAGTGGTAAATTTGGTAAAAGTAAATAATTTATAAAATTTAATTCTTTAATTTTTAGAATAATAAAAAAAAGGTTTGTTTGCCTATAAATTTTGATGTATATATATTTTTTTAAAGGCAAATGTCGTTTAAGATAAGATCGAGTATTTAGATAATTAATTTGAATTCTCCTAAGCATTATTTTAATTATTGAAAAGAAAGCCAAATTTCATGAAATCTATATTGTTTTTTTAAACCAAATCATGCTTTCAATTCATATGAGATCAATTAAGAACATAAAATTATTGATTAGCAACCATGCAACCAAGAGATTCGAACAAAGATATCCAAATCGTGAAATCCAAGCTAAAGAACAAGCATCGCAATGAGCAAAGGATTGGAGAAACAAAGCCAAGAACCCATCTACCAAAGTAAGGAGATCACCAATCAAACAAGAATGAAAGAAAACCAAACTCTAAATATTTACAAAATCCTAATGGGGGGCCCTTTGATTTTGCAAAAATCAAGGGGAGTTGTTGGGATGCCAACAAATGGTGACACAGTGGGCGAACCAGTTATCTTTGTATGTTTACTTGAAGATTAAAGTTATAGAAAAACAAAATCAAGATTTTCTCGAAATATCAAACTTCACACCACATGACTTTATCCTTTCACTAGCCTATATAGTAAAGTTTGAACTTTAATATTGTCACAATCAAATGAATTATCACAACTATTATTCAGAGACTTCATAAAGATGAATGAGTTTGAAATATATCCATAGCAAATAAACCTTATCAAGAATGCTTTCTCAACAGTTAAGGATAATCGAATAACACCAGCATAAAGATATGACCTCCATACCTTAAGAAGATATCTATATAAGTTCCCCATCCATTAAATATAAATATTTGAAAGATAAAATTTGGTTTTCTCTTATTCTTCTTCTTATTCTTTTAAATATATTAATTATATCTTTGATTCAAGACTACTATCATGGCCTGGTAACCAGCTATTGATAGCATCATTCATGAGAACTGCCAGAGATAAACAAGTCGACTCGTGATGAGACCTCCTGTCCCTTTATCTTATGACCAAGATCCATCACCCTGGTGATCATAAATGGTGTTATCCCTGACAGGGCTAATGATCATGATTAGGTTGGCTCGTAATGGGACCTCCTATTCTTCCATCAAAGTTTAGTTTAGTTTTAAAGTTTTTTTTTTTAATGGATGAGAAACAAATCCAGATAATACCCCTATAATGACATGGAAGGCCTAAAGATGACTAATGTCATTTGATTCATAAAGATTCTGAGAGAAAAGTTTCCCGACAAGTTAACTTGCCTAGCTAATGATATCATTCTCAAAATAAAGTCCAAGAATAATAACTGTGAGTTCAACTGACTGATTAGCTAAGTTCATAAAAAATATTTCAAGGCTAGGAGTGATTCAGTCACAGTAAGAACATTTGATGTGGCAAGAAATTTCTTACGATGATTTCTTTTAAAGATATCAGGTTGATTAGTAGAGAGACATATGGACATCCAGCAGTGTGCCATCAAAGTATTATTTATCTACAATGCTCCCTTACTAAAAACAAAGAGAAAAATCAAAAGCTGAAAAATATTAAATTCACTACTGAAACCAATCAACCAAACAAATCTTAAGAATAAAAATTACTAATTGAACCAAAACATTCAAAAAGATAGAATCCGATCAAATCCAAAATTCAACCAAAAGGTATGTATTGAAATCCAAAAGAAAAATTTATCGAAACTTTGACTAAGAGTCGAAGACGGTAAATAAACTCAAAAATCAAAATTCAAGATATGATTACTTTCTATGTGATGAGCTATATAAAATAACGTAAAAATCACAAAATTATGACATGCGTAAGAAATAACGACAAATCTCCTAATATTAAAATTGAACACAATATAAAGATTTAAAGCACAATATAAAATATAAAATAGGAGACATAAATATAATATGCATGTCAAAATGGTGATTTTCACAAAAAGCATCATAAGTTTGTTATTAATGTGAACTTTCGAAAATATTACAGAATCATTCAATTGTTAAAATAAATTTTCATTCTTTAGGATTCATTTAATTAATCGATGAGAAGATTGAATAAGTCATATCCTTTTATTCATCATTATTTACAAAAGGAAAAAAAAAATAAGTTGTACAGTTTTGTGAGAATAATTACAGGATCAGTGAGTGTGTTCAAAAGAGTGCAAAATTATGCATGACTAGAATCTCTTACTATTCGTTTTATGTAAACATTTCATCATTATTATTTATTCATAGTAAGAGAAAAATAATCAAAAAGAGATAAAAGGGTAATGAGTACTTCCCTAAATGATGATTCCTTTTCATCCTGAAATTTTGTTTTCATCTTGAAATTTACATATCCTTCATTAACTGCACATTTATTGAAAATGAAGCAAAATAAGAAAAACAAACTTAAACTAAATCTAGAATTACTTCTAAACTGAATATGTACATATGTATAATCAAATATACAACATGAACTAAGTAAAGTGAAATAACCATTGAAACCAACGAAACATTTCTAATCCTACAAGAATAATATGTTCTTCTAATAATAACCAAAAATAATATAAAAGAAAACTAAAACAAAATCTATTATCCTTACCATTTGAAATTATATTTACATGTAATGATAAGACATGTTTACCAGTTTCTGAAAACCTTTGGAGATAAGAATTTTAGAGCCACTCTGCAATTTTTTCATGAAACTTAGAATGCAAAGTATGATCTAAAAATATGAAATCCATACATGGCAAACCTATCTTAGGAGAATCAAATGGACAAATCAAATTTTTAGCATTAGTCACACTAACATATGAAAGTATTGGTTTCAAATACAGAATAGGATTTTGAAATGATGTAATAGGTGAATAAATAGGTAGTGGCCTAATATCGAAAGAAGTAATCTTGTTAATAGGGTCTATTGCTAAAGGTGAATCAATTGAAGAAGATGCAAGGTTTTGGTGGTCACAAGTTTTAGAAAACTCTACGACAAATATTTTATTTTCACCAATAAAATTAGATTTCCCATATAAATGATTTTGATGAGAACAAGCATTTTTAGTTTCAATAAAAGTTGATGTGTTAATCTCATCAAAATTCGATTGACTATAATTATATTGCAATAGATCCTCGTTCTTTTGAAAAGATTGTATCGGATGATGATCTAATAATAAAATATGTCTCAATCTCTCATATTCATGTTTAATAAGAGAATCATCACTATTAGATATCTCATAGAAATGCAATTTTGATGCCACATAGTTAGATATTTCGAATGGAATCTTATGCATATCAAAATCAGAAAATAAATCAGGATAAATAAAATAGTAAGAACTAGAAGTGAGAAAATTAAAAGAATCTCTCATCTTAGAAAGATCATTAATATTTAAATTTCCAAAATATTTCTCTCTTATTTCCTGATTATTTTGAATAAGATTTGGTGATCTACCTTTCAGCATTTCATATGAAACTGATTTGAGATCAAGATCGATTGATAATCTTTCATGTGAATCAAAAGTAACATTCTTTTGAAAAAGATTAATCTCTTTTCTAGGACAACATTTAGTCGAGTGATTAAGATTCATGTCTTCTTCTTCGACTTTTTCTATTGAATTGTCAGAACATATAAAATTATAATTATCATATCCATGTTCATTGATAATTGAATCAAAAGAAGAATTAGTACAAAAATCAAAAAATCATGAACATATAGTTTGATTTATAATTAATTCATCTTGATCTATTTTCGTAATAAAATAATTTGAATCTTGTTGTTCGTTAAGACAATCAACTTCTCTATCTGTACGAATAAATTTATCCTGAATATGTTCTTCCTCATTCAATTCATTAATGTTTATAGGTTCAATATTTTGGATAAAAGAATTATGACTTTCTCCTTCAAGAGGAGAATAATGATCAGAAGAAGTTGGCACCTCTTCTACTTCAATCTTCTCACCTAGGGGTTAGGTAGAACTTATAAAAGTATCTTAATCAATAATAGAGGAGGAAGTTTCTAGGCAGATTATTGAATTGTCATCCTTTTGACAAACTTCTTGATTTTGTTGAATAAGAGGAACTTGAGATTTGAAAGAAATATGTAAAAGATCAGATTCAGAAGGAAAATCCGTAATATGAAATTTGCAAAGAATATAAGAAAACTTTACTAAAAAATCTTCTGAAGACTCACCTTTCTTCCTCCAAATAGATTGCAATTCACTGCAAAGTTTATTAGAATTATAATCCTTGAATGTGTCTAAAACTTCATGTGCGAATTGAAACCATGTAAAAAATAAATTAGGTGGAAATGTTTCCAACCAACATTTGATTCATCCTTTGAGAGTAAGGGCAAATAACATGCAAGTAGTATTAAGATCAACAATCTTATGTTTGTTACATTTACATAAAAAATTCCTAAGGTGTTCTCTTGTAGATATATCGCCTTCGCCATCAAATTCGAGTTTCGACAAGAGGTTGATTGTCTCATTGGGAATATTAACCAATGTAAAATTAAAAACGGATTCCCAAATAGGAATTTGGGCGAATGATATTCAATCGAGATTAATTGACTCTTCAAATGGCTAGCTTGTCGTCTAACCAACCCTTAAGCATATATGTGACAACTAAGAGCATAAAATAATAAAACTGAAAAACAAGAGCTGGAGGAAAAATGGTTATCAAAATAATTGAAAAAATAAAAATCACCACTTGTTTTACCTCGACCCTCCTTATAGCACCATTTGTTGGCATGATTTTCTGACCTAGGCCAACAAAGGAGATTAAGCCCACACAAGTTGCTTAGAGCAGCTCTCGATGTGTTTGAAATAGCAAAATCTCATAGGTTATGGTCCTACTGCCAACTAAATTTTCCTCTTAAGGAGAATCTAAAATTCAGTAAAAATTTATCCTGATCTAATTACTACTTAAATAAAACCTAGAATTAGTTTTTTATAATACCTAAGGTAACCTAAGTTATCCTAAAATGCTTTCTTAGTGAAAGTCTCTAATTTTTTGAGGATTTTGCTTCAGAATATTCTAATTCAAAGACTATTATAAATATTACAGAAATAATCTGATCCTATTTAACAACTGTGAAATATAAATTAAGGTTTAAAATAAACCACACTAAGACTAAAATTAACTAATTATTCTATCTGAGGTGAGAGCAACTTAAATACTAGATTAATTATTAATTAATATTTAAAGTAAACAGAGAGATAAATAATTATGATTTAAATGAAAATATTTAAATCATTAACATTAAACCACTTTGCTATATATTCACAATAACAGAAAATTAAAATAGACAACTACTTTAAACTTCTATGTAATGTTCTATTAATTAACAATCAATAATCAATACTAAACATTCGAATAAAAGATGATATTTATAATGAAAACATTGTAGAATACAAATGAAATCAAAATAAACATAAATATGTACATATTACTAAGATTCTAATTTTCAATAAAAATATTGATCAATCAAATATAGTAACATACTCATTCAAACAGTAATATTGTGTTAACAGAGTATTATCTCAAATAATGAATACAATCATAACAAAGTATAACCTACCAAAGTATAACTAGAAGTTGATATATTGAAATATATATATATAAAGTGCTCAAAAATAGTGCCGAACAGTGATACCAGTCTAAGAACTTAAGTCCCACTCCTTCTCCGAAGGCAAAACTCCAGTAAAGAGATAAAACTAGAACTGAAATGATATTTCAATTAAGTCTTTCTTCTGATACTCCATCGACCTCGCAGCAACGTCTCCATCTCTATTTCAAACCTCAAGATTACAAAATAAAAACAAACTCAAAATATAGAAGGACACAGCTTCCTCTATTCTACAGAGACCTCCCCTCCTCAGCGTAGTATCCTGCTATTGTTTAAATAGGCAATGAAAACAAATGGAAGTCAAACTATCTTCCTTGCTAGACACAACGGAAAAATACGTGTTCATAGCACCCCAAAAATTTCCCAAATTATTCACTCCTTTCAGTAAATTCCTCATGAATCTGGTAAATCGGTATCTTCTGGAAAAAACCCATGTTTTAGATTTTTCTATTTCGTCTTAGTTTTCTTGCAGTTCACTGTAGAAAATCCTCTCCTGAATAACGACGGGAATCCGGCAATATTTTGCTAGCAAAAGAATAAATTTCATGTTGAATCTTCTCCTTTGCTTATTGTTCAGTCGATCCGATACTTTTGGCTCACATCTAGATCTTTATCACCTAGCTGGAAATAAGTCTATGGGAGATTCTGCAAGTTGTCCTCTAGTTTAACAATCTTCCTTTATGTTCTGCATTCTTGTTTCATAAGTTATCATGCTGCCTCCTTTGAAAACCTGTGTCAATATGACAGACAACATTCGTAAATCATGCAATCGTATCTAGATATATATATATGAACATAAAGGAAATCAAATTATGAGAAAGGAAATCAAAGATAAAACAATCTCCCTATTACTCCCCCGATTCATGCAAAATCGATGAACTGGTAAAAATGAGCGAAGATGCCTTAGTCTAGTGCCATGCAACAGTTTTCACCAAAATTGAACTGTTTTCTTTCTTCCGAGCCCGTAGCATAATAATCGAGGGAGTCTTTGTCGCATAATCTTAACATTCCATCTATTTCTTGCTTTGTGCAATGTTTTCATGCTTTCATAACTGCATTTGGTTTGATATGAAGAAATATCCAATGATCAGTTGGCAACATAGTGGTAACTCTTTTATGATTCCAACCAATTTCTTTATTGAAGTAAGCCAATGTCTTCGATGGCAAGTGCGTTGAGGAGTTAACATGATACCCAACATTTATTTATCAACTTATTACCTGGCGCTTTAGGATAACTATTAAAGCTGGAAACTCGCAAAATTGTTTCCTTTTGGTGAATGGGTAGGTAAATGTTTAAATAATTTTGATGTCGTGGAAACCTAGAAAATAGTATAATCCCTTTCTTTTTTAACAGAGTTTAGTGTTTTGGCATGGTGCACGATCTCTTATCTTTTTTTTATGGAGCTAACTACGATCTTCATAAATGTTATAATTTATGTTATAATAAGTATACAACCCAATATAAAAAAAATCTTCAGCGATTTTCTACTTCTGAATTGGTGATAAAATTCGTATTCTATGTGACATAATCTTTTGAGCTAATACATTAATGGATCACTGGTAGTGTAAGCTTGAATGATGTTAACTCCATCCGACATACATGACAACAATATTATAATTCTATTGAATAGCCACCATCGTAATTATCTTAATTCAATAATGCATGTAGCCACTTAAATGTATCTTAAACACTGGGAAAACCAATATGCAATGAGAAATGGCCAAGATTCATTGTAGTTTAATAAACCTTGTAAATCTGAAACCATCATTAATTTTAAATCAAATTGCAGACAATAACTTTAAGGCTCAAAAGGCGGCAGCTACATTTACTAATAACTAAAGTTAAAAGAGCAATGTAAACTCCTTTTACATTTCGTTATTGAATGTTGATGATTAGCCATTTCAAAACATGCTTTATCAACCAAGTCCATAACATCATAATCAATAAATAAACGTAAAAGGATGGCCAAATCAAATGTTCTCATTCAAAGAAATAAATGAAATTCTAAAAATTTAATTTTATTATTCACCGTTCCATTTTACCATGTGGCAAGATTTTTTACTTATTACTTTTACATAAAAGAAAAGTTTGGTGATAAGTTCTAATGCATGAAGTTTAAGTGCACATTAATAAATAATGTAAAAACTCTAAATTTTAATATCTTCCTTTTGATATATTGGTTTTTAATAACCAATTAATACATGTAGATAATGGAAGTCTTTAATTTAAAATAATAATTTTTATTAAAATAAATTTGGAATGAATAACAAGCATTTTTTTTTTTAGAGAAAAGAGTGGTAAATTTGGTAAAAGTAAATAATTTATAAAATTTAATTCTTTAATTTTTACAATAATAAAAAAAGGTTTGTTTGCCTATAAATTTTGATGTATATATTTTTTTAAAAGGCAAATGTCGTTTAAGATAAGATCAAGTATTTAGATAATTAATTTTAATTCTCTTAAGCATTATTTTAATTATTGAAAAGAAAGCCAAATTTCATGAAATCTATATTTTTTTTTAAAACCAAATCATGCTTTCAATTCATATGAGATCAATTAAGAACATACAAGTATTGATTAGCAACCATGCAACCAAGAGATTCGAACAAATATATCCAAATCGTGAAATCCAAGCCAAAGAACAATCATCGCAACAAGCAAAGGATTGGAGAAACAAAGCCAAGAACCCATCTACCAAAGTAAGGAGATCACCAATCAAACAAGAATGAAAGAAAACCAAACTCTAAATATTTACAAAATCCTAATGGGGGCCCCTTTGATTTTGCAAAAATCAAGGGGAGTTGTTGGGATGCCAACAGGTTCATAGTTTCAAACAAAGGTATTCAGGTGGATCCTTTGAAAGTTGAGGCCATTGTAAGTCTACCTCCTCCTTGTTCTATCAGGAAACTTCAAAACTTACAGGGAAAATCCAATTTCCTTCGACATTTTATTGTTAATTATGCCAATATCATGAAAGGTTTCATGCGCTTGCTAAAACAGGCCACCCCATTTGTATGGAATGAAACTGCACAACTTGCTTTCGTGGCATTGAAAAAATATTTGTTGTCAACTCCTTTGCTACGTCCTCCAGATTACTCTAGGGATTTTATATTGTATATGGCAACATCAGAGTCGACCATTGGAGTTGTATTGGTTCAGAAAGATGACAAGCTCTAGGAGAATGTTGTCTATTATTTAAGTCGCGTGTTAACAAGCCCTGAACTTCGATACTTTCACGTCAAGAAGTTGGATTTAGCAGTTGTTTATGCTGTACAGAGGTTACGTCACTACATTCTGCTGAGGACCACTATAGTAGTGGAATATGTCAATCCTTTTTAGTATGTTTTGTCTCGACACATAATCGTGGGAAAATTCAATAAATGGATGGTCATTCTCCAAGATTTTGACTTGGATTTTCAATATGCCAAATTGAAAAAGTCCTTAGTTTTTGCAGATTTTATTGCAGAATTTCCTTTAGAAGGGAATGTAGCAGTTGAAGAAGGCTCATTCCCAGATGAGTACATTTTCCTTATTTCCACCTCTGATCCTTGGTATAGAGATATACTTATCTATCTCCATACTTTGAAGTGTCATGCATCCTCCTCGAGGGAAGAGCGACGTAAATTGCGCTTACATGCGAAAAACCACCTTATCATTGGGCATACCTTGTACAGTAGAGGGATAGATTATTTTTTTCGTTGGTGCCTCACCCACAAGGAGGTCGAGCGTGTCCTAAATGATTCCCATTGTGGAGCATGCAGGGGTCACTTATCTAGGTTAGCAACAGCCCAAAATATTTTATGTTCTGGTTAGTTTTGGCCCACGATCTTTAAAGATTGTGTGGAATCCATGAAACACTATCATCCATGTCAGCTTTACAACATGAAAATGCAGTCACATCCTACTCCTTTGTTCCTCGTCATCGCAGTAGGCCCCTTCACTAAGTGGGGGGTGGATTACATGACATGCAACCTAGTCTTGGTTGGGGGGCACAAATATATCATTGTCATTGTTGATTACTTCACCAAGTGGGAAGAGGCAATGCCTACCTTTAAGGCTGAAGAGGAAACTGCAGCTTTCTTTGTTTTCAATCAGATCATTACTCGTTTCAGAATTCCTAAAGAGATTGTCATTAACCATGGCAGTCACTTTCAGAATAGCATGATGACGGAGTTGGCTACTATGCTAGGGTTTAAGCAAGACCATTCATCTTCCCTCTACTTGTAAGCGAATGTTCAAGTAGAGGCAGTCAATAAGACCCTGAAAACCATTCTTAAGCGTACTATCAATGAAGCCCAATCAAATTGGCACATTATGCTATATCTTGCACTTTGGGCATACCAAACCAATGTCAAGACTGCCACAGGATTTTCACCTTTCCAACTTGTTCATGGGGTGGAAGCAGTCACTCCGATTGAATGCGATATTACATCACTTAAAATTTCCATTCATGTACTTCCTGACACGACAGACTTGGAAGAACGTTTGCTACATTTGAAAAATCTAGATGAAAAACGTAGAGATGCGTTAACAGCAAACAAAGCTCATAAAAATAGGGTTAAAGACTAGTATAATAAAGCTGTCAAACCTAGGAGATTTTTTGAGGGGGAACTTGTCTTACTCTGGGATCAAGACAAAGAACCCCTAGGGAAGGAAAGTACAAATCTATGTGGCTAGGTCCCTATATCGTGTCAAATTTTTTAAAGAAAGGAGCGTATGAATTAACGGATTTTGATGGAAACAAGATGCCTAAGCCTAGGAATGGGCTCTACCTGAAGAAGTACTATGGCTAGGCTTATTGTTTTTTCTTTTATTTTTATTGCATGTATTTTTATGTACATTAGTTTTTTGGTTAGTGTTCTTATAGCATCTGGTGGTTGTTACAGATGTCAGCTAAGTGGTTCGTAGGTTTTGTGTATGGCGCTAGTCGTCATACTCGTAACCTGGATTCAACTGCATGGGTCATCTATTCACCCTCAGGACAACTAGTGGCCTCTAGAGGTGCTTTCTTGGGTCCTACTACCAATAATGTGGCTGAATACACGGTTGTTATTGATTTATTATGGGATGCCTTGTTAGGTGGCATCACCCAATTGGAAGTCAGACTTGATTCTCAACTGGTAGTTTCCCAACTCAATGGAGCTTATCAGGTGTGAAACCCTACCTTGTTACGTCAATTTTTGCAGGTTATATTACTTGAAATAAATTTCTATTATATTTCATTTAACCACATTCCATGAAATGAAAATTCATTAACTGATGCATATGTGAATTACATTCTAGATTGGCACTTAACACATATTATGTAAAATACACACAACAGATACATTTAGAACACATGTAAATAACCAGGAAAAGTATATATATGTAAAAATATTTCCATAGATAGGTTGAGTTTTGATCCTAAGATCCAGTCACAACTATATAAATATACAAAAAAATTGGATCATAGTCCAATAAAATGCCTATGGATCTAGGGCTGATCACCACCATCATCGACATCATCAGCATCATCGGCCTCATCAGCCTCTTCGGCTATAGCAACCTCTTTGGCTTCCCTGTATACTAGGACAGATCTAGATACCTTCCTCATGAGGTGTATCCAGATAGGTGGAATCCCTACCACGCACTCCTGCATAACAACATGAATATGCTCAATCCGTATAGTTGGCACTCTTTGGGTCAGCCTGGCCAACTTTCCCTCGAGTACTCTCAGCAAACCCTGGTCTCCACCTGGTACAGGTTGCACATACATCCTGGGGTGCCCATTGGGGTGGATAGGTCCAATATCTGCATTTTAACAACAATAAAATGGATTAAAAACTCTTATACATATGTATATAACCGTATTATAAAAATTCATAAAAATTTAAAAATATAAAAATCAAAATACCTAGCTCTCCCCACATTCCTCCACAAGGGACAACGATATCATTGTCCCCTCGAAAATCTAAACCTGAGTAGGGAAACTGCTCAAGTGTTGTTAACTATCATTCCCACCATACGTAGAAATCATCATCATACACACCCTGAACTAATCCTCCACCACCTTAGCGAAGGAATACTTCTCCCCACCTGGTCAGTCTAGAAAGATGAGGAGAGAAAGATGGAAGTGGTACCGCAGAGTTGATAGCATGCACTCTCTCAAAGAAGAATGCTACCAATATACTCGAATACCCAAAATTATTGCGGCATCCTCTCTTACAGTCAAAGAGTTGTCTTCTCATGATCGAGATTATACCCAAGCACCAATTGAACACAGTTCCCTGTATACACTCTATGGAAATCCTCATTTGGTTTCGAGTGGCGAGATGAAGTGAGGAAGATCCTGCAACCCGTACTATTGTGCTCACCATCACCTGTAACGAGAAATTGGAAATATGATCAATCGGGATGCATGATCCCTTTTTCCGACTACTGAACATGCAGTAGGTGTCCACATAGTCTTGGACACTCAAGGGGTCACCTCCCCTGCTAGTACCTTCGAGATTCATAGGAATACCCCTACAAGATAATCCTGTGATGAAATACATGTCTTCCACAGCTATCTCCAAGATCTCACCTTGAATATTGAAAGCGCCAAGGTCATGATCCCAATAGCTAACCAACTTTTCAAGCAAGCAAACATTGGCCCGCATCGGAGAAGTGCAAAAGAACTTTAATAACCTGCTTTGCTGTAACACTTACATAGTGGCGACATCACGGAGAGCATCTCGGTCCATATCCGCATGCTCCCATTCCCTCCATTCTAAAACCATGATTAAACCTTCCCAATTGACCATCATTAATCATTAGAATATATCAAATTCTTTTAATTTTGACCATAATTTAAACTTTTCTATGTTGCGCAGTACATGCGACTGTCTTTAAGACAGGTCGTGTGTCACACATGTAAAACGCATGTACGCGACTGTATAAGTCGCATACCCACATGTATTGCGCAACCTTCCTAGGGCAGGCCCAAATCATTAAAAATTTGCATAAAATTAAAAATTAGAACGGATGGAATGCAAGAGAAGGGAAAGTTAGCCAACCTGACACTTGCAGATTTGAAGATCGTCCACTGGTTTGTTCACACCGAGCAAATCAAGTCAATGGTGAAATATTGCCAAATTGGGTAAAAACATGAAATGGTATGTTTTATTTCTATTTTTGAACTATATATAGAAATTTTCAAAGTTTTCAACCTATAGTCTATAGTTTAAAAATTTATTTTTATGAATGAACTAATACCACTCTTTTTGTCCTAATGCAATAGGTTCAAAGTTATTAAAAGGTCGATATCCAATCATATAGGGTAGGATTTGGGTCTTTCACATACACTTTTGCATCTATACCTTATCCGTTTTTAGCCCTAGGATTATCTTTTTGACCACGGACTATGGTGTTTAACCATTTTTGCCTCGTCTACATCATTGTTCTTCCATGAATAAGGCCTCCTTTCCATGAGTACCCTAGTTTAGAACACTTTTGTTGTCTTTTGGTACTCATGTCGCATTTTTCATAGGTTTGTGGGAGCCTTCTTAGCTATTTTTCACGACAAATTGAGCCTCATTGTAGGTCTCTTTTTACAAGATATCCCTTTTTATATGGCTCCCCCCTTTTATGGAGTTTCTTAAGGCCCAGGTCTGACTCCTCAAAATAGACTTGAATGCCGAGTAAACTTTTTCATTCAAGCTCGTTAAGCATATGTGAATGGGCATCCACATTGGTGGTAGGTTATCGCTTTCTCAGACCATGTGGAATAATATGAGAAAGGAACACTCTCTTTTCTTCGAAATTGAGAAGAGTATTCTCAGGGATAGGTTTATCACTTTTTCAGACCTGAGGGACTAAACTTACAGAAAAGGAACTCCCGGTATGAGCTTAGTTTTCTCTTTTTCATGCTATGGACCTAAACATGGAAAATATTTTGAGTGTACTTTATGTCTTTGTCATGCTCGTTAAACCCTACATAACAAAGCATTGAGTTTACTATTGTAAGCCCCATTTCTCGTAATCAAATGGATCTTTCCGAGTGATCTTTCCTTCCTTGACACTCGTAAAAATCAGGCTATATGCTTCTTTTGAAGGAGCGTTGGGTAGGTGGTAATTTAACCTTTTTCGGACCTTCTCGACTAAGTACGAAAAAGGTGCATCTTACTTCTTCGAAAGCTAAGAGAGTTCTTTTGTGGATTGTTTTATACTTTTCCAGCCTTAGGAGACTAAATTGTATGAAAAAGCACCCCCCTGGAGTCTTCTTCGGAGTCTTTAGACTCTCAAAATATGAAAACACCAACGAGTATATACTAGTTCGGGCTCGTAAAATCCACGAATAAGTAACTTTATCAAGCACTATTCTCTCCCCTATTCAAGCTTGTCAAAAATTAAGAGTGACCTAAGTTGACTTTCTTGGACTCGTTAAAATTTAACAGGAAAGATAAGGAAGAAATACTCTCTTTGGGTTATAAACAATGGCAGTATGTCATCCTTGAACATAGCACTCTCTAAACTTTTCGATACTCATGTTTCAATTTACACTTTCAGCTCAGCTATTACTTCGAGTTTCTTACTCCTCCACTTGTCCTTTATACATGGGGAATCTGATCATGTCTCCTACATGATAGATAAGTTTAGTTAACCTATCTGCAAGTTAAAAGATTCCTTGGGTCACCTTTGTGTCGTGCTCACTATTCAAGGATCTATCCCTTCATATGATTTTTATCATGATTCCATCATTATCCTATCTGATATCACTTGTGTTTACCTTCCCATATCCAGTTCCTAGTCACTCTTGTGATCTATTGGAGGATCCATTTCCTTCCTCATCACATTACGGTTTCTCATCAGCACTTCCTGAAGACGAATACCTAGATTTTTTATGATGGTGCCCTAGGATTCATTACCATTATTGATGAATTCCTTTGCTCCAGTTGTCAGTTTTACTCATTGTCTGACATTCTGTTGAGTTTCTTCCATGTTCGACTTCAGCACATATATTCAAATCGTAGAAATTGAACTGGTTCCTTTGGATGTTGACAAAGACCTTAGGTTCACATCTATAACCTAAGTTGCACAAGTTTATGTTATGTTCAGTTACACAGTTTCCATATTTTGAAGACTCATCATTGTATACTGTGGCTTCGATCCACCTTTGTAATATACATGGTCTTGTACCCATATCATATGATGTAATCAAATATTGTAAAGGAGCTAGTGTTCCAGTAAATTGAACATTACATCCTCAGATATGATTTTGTATATGACATTGATATGTATTTGTTTTAGGTACTTCCTCTGCTACCCTAGACACTTGAGTTCTCCAAGATTAAAATATTGTAATGTATTTCGACCATCATTTCCCTCTGACCTCACACATTAGGGGTCATTTGTTATCAGCCAAAATGGCACTTCTCCGTCCGAGAACTAACATCCAATATGTCGGGACACAAAAGGACAAATGGGATTGAAGTGGGAAAAACACTATAGATGTGCATGACCATTGATACATAAACACCTAACCAGCTTTATATAATTTCATTCGGAGATTAGGGATGCACACACGAGTATTTGCATTTCAACCCAGTTTCCTTAAAGCAAGGAGCGTGTCACACATGCATTTCCTATATACGTACTCGCGTGTACCTTAATTCAATGTTAAAAAATATAAATCATGATTAGTCTAGATCAATTGAGCCTTAATCAATACTATCTCAACTGTCTCAACCATCCTAACCTTCGAAACCACTCTATCTCCCCATGTATAAATAGAGGCCTTGGGATGGGGCTAATCAATCAATTATTAAGAGAGAAATGTTATGCTGGTGGTAAGCCTTTAGGCATCTTAGAGAAGCAGAACTCGGTTTCCTCGATTTGCAGGGGAGTCTTTGTTTCAAAAGTTGGGTTGTAATCTCACCATTCTTTGTTTGTCAATAAAGAAAGTTCTTCTTCCAATCTTTATATTGCTGCATTATTGTATATGATGGATCATGAATTGTTAATTATTTTATTATGAACATGTATTTCACTAACCATTAATATATATACAAGATATTGCTTGAATAATTTGTTCTTTGTAGGTGGAGTGGAAAAGCCCTGGAAGCTTTGGAAGAGATCAAAAGAGGAGAAGACCAAGCTTGGATCAACCATCATAAACCAGGTTTTCCAAGTTCCTTCCTTATTCCTATTTATATTTCTACATAAGCTGATTTTTTGCAAGTGTCTTAGTAATTTGGTAACCCCAGAGAACCTAGGTTACAAGGGTGCATTGTCCTGAACAACAGCACAAAGAAAATTGAGGATCCACAATCAACATTAGATCGTAGATCGACGACTAGGAGTGAACCCGCAAGTGAATTAACGGTTCAAAATAAAAGGGGAAGGCGGAAAGCGAAAGACAAAGAGCGAAAAATGAGAATTCAAGGTCTAGAATAATATGGGTTTCCGCAACCCGAAGTCCGCTAACGGAATGTGGAAGGCAGAAAGTGGAAGGCGAAAAGTGGAAGGTGGAGAATCACGAAAATACTTTAGGAAGTGTCACAGTTTTGCTACCCAAAATTTGGAAGATCGAATCTTGAAATGACATGCTGAAAAGGTCACAAACCCACAATCAGCAATCTGGAAGATTGACGGTCAAGATAGTACTCGAATGAGATCGATGATGCAAAAATATTGGTTCGGAAAGTGGAAATCGTGGAATGATATTTGGAAAAAGTCACATATCCGATATCTCATTTCCATCTTAGATCAATGGTCGCGGAGAGGTTGAAAAAGATCAACGGTGCAGAATGATTGGTGCGAAAAGTGGAAATCATGGAATGATATTTGGAAAAAGTCACATATCCAATATCTGATTTCCATCTCAGATCAACGGTCACGGAGAACTCGAAAAATATCAACGGTGTGAAATGATTGGTGCAGAAAGCAGAAATCATGGAATAATATTTGGAAAAAGTCACATATCCGCTATCTATTTTCTATCTCAGATCTACGATCAGGAAAAAACCCAAAATGAGATAAACGGCTCAGGATGATTACGGAAGAACACAAATGGAAGAATAAACTATAAATTGATTAACAAGGAATTGTTTTAGTTGTTTTTAAGAATCACGACGGAGGTAGATGACTTTATGATTCAGTAATAGAATGAGGAATTAAGCTCTCATGGAAAGGGACGATCGAAGAATGAAATGGCTCAATGGTGAAGAGATGCATTTGTAGGAAACGTGAATGTATTTATACACAGAGGGATGAGTGAGAGAAATTGTCTCTGTGGTACAGATTATAGAAGTAGAAGCAGAGACCAGTGAGTGTGAGAGTTATTGAAGGGTAAATAAATCTGGAAGAGTACTGAAAACATATTAGGGTGGTAGGGTGGCGCTAGGGAAGGAAACTGGCCCGCATGGGGTTGTAGCCTCCTTCCAGCAGAAGCTGGTAAATAGGGTGTAGTAGCATCCTATTAGTTGTAGCTGAAAAAATAGGGGGTTGTAGCCTCCTTCCAACAGAAGCTGGTAAATAGGGTGTAGTAGCATCCTGTCAGTTGTAGTTGAAAAAATAGGGGGTTGCAACCTCCTTCCAGCAAAAGCTGGTAAATATGGTGTAGTAGTATCCTATCAGTTGTAGCTGACAAGACAGGGTGTTTTAGCCTCCTTCCAGTAGTTGCTGGTAAATAGGGTGTAATACCATCCTTGTCTATAGCAACAGGAAAAAACTATTTGTAAATAACAATTTTGCAATAATATGAAGTATTGGTGGTTTACCCAATTGGGGTTCCACGATAAAAATATGTGTTTTGTGTATCATGTTGATTATATGTTTTGATTAAAGTTTAATAAGTGGTTAAAATGGTAAAAAGTTAACAATATTGGTTCACCCCCCCTCTCAGTATTGACCAATATTCCAACACCCCCCTTACTAAGTATAGCCCCGATGCTTCAATATAAGCCTGAAAAAGAAATTTTTGAAGATACACGTGGTTCATCAACTATGCAGCTCGTGTATACGTATATTGCACCATTACAACCCGCATACATCAAGTTTTGTGCTAAAAAATGGCCTTTTCCACATCAAGTAACAAATAGCTTGATCTTGGGCCTTCCATATGCTTGGAAATGCCTCGATTTGACCCTCCATTTCCCATTTGAGGGCTATATATTGAGCCATTGTGAAGCATTGGAAGAGGAGAAATTTTGAGAGTAAGGAAACTATAGTGAAATTTTGCCCCATTTCCATATGCTTGAGTATGCATCCCTTTATCCTTGTTGATAGAACTCTTTATGTTCATCTCCCGAGCTCTTTATTTCCTTTGTGAGCTTCCCTTTTTATGGAGGATTGAAGTGGTGGAGGCCCAGGTGGAGGGACTTGGTTTCTCAGTTCCGATGAGTTTCCTATAAAGGTTGTGATTGTATCTATATTTTTGCATTAATAGGATATCCATTTCTTGTCCAAATTTCATGTGCAAATGTTTTATATATTTCCATGGGTGTATTTGTTTTAGACATGTTTAAATGGATTATGCTAGTTTGAATGCTAACACTTAATGTGTTTTAAATGCTTGGATATATATATATATATATATATATATATATGTTGAGGACATATTGTAGGAAACAAGCATTTGATCCTGAGCTCAACGATGGTCTTGTTTGAACATTCGGTCGAGGTACGAACTCTATCCCTTAGTTGTTAGTTTTTTTAATTTATCTAGCATATTTGAGAATGGATTTTATTTCTGGTGTCATAACGTATGTTGTGGTCCACCCCAAGTCATAGGAATATTTTCTCCATAACATGTCTTCAATAACATTCATTTTTTGTCTATTTACTTCATTTTCTTCCTCCAGGATGTACTCAAATGTTAATTTTGTTTTGTAGCTTTAAGAGCAATTACTAGTTGGAATAGTTACTTATAGTATTATTTTGGCTGGACATTTCAGTTTATGTAGAAACAATTAAGCATTTTCTTAGACTTCTCAGGATTTGGTTTATGTATCTCAGATAACTTTTGTTTGAACATTTTGAAGAACCTCCAATTGCACAGTAAAGGCATGTAAACTTTGATTCTTCTTGAATATCAAGTTTATGTTTTTTTCCTATTGAAAAAAAACAACCATTAGGTATAACATTGTCATGGTGGGAATTAAAAGTTTGTTTGGAAAACAAGAATTAATGGAGACTTCTACTTTACAACACACCATCAAATATTACAAAAGCTAATATAAGAGAAAAACACAAATGATCTCTGAGCGGTGTTATTTTAAGATAGTTGTAGCTTTGGGGTACTCCTACATCACATATGCACACCTCTGTAATGCAGATTAATCTTTATCTAGATCATCCCATTTTTAGTGTTGCGGTGAGGGGGTTTATCCAAATTTGATCATTAAAAGTGCAATATTCTAAATCGATCCAAATATCCAAAAATACACTTTAAATAGAAATTTGATTAGATTACCAAAAAATTTGCTCATCAAATTCCAACCGAATTTAATGAAAATGTAACATTTAGTAATTCCCTAGTATACCCTTACAGTGCCATCCCCGCACACCATACCTAACACCCATAACCATGAGTGTTAATACCCACATGAATGTGAACTCCTACTACATTATTCAACCTCAAAGCACCGTTGTGACTACTCTATTAGTCAATGTGACAACCCTTACTAGTTGTATTATCTTTCTAATGTGAATATGTATATGAAATGATATCTTATCTGATTTTTAACATATTTAAATTTTATTTTATACTTTGAATTCTTTAAAAGGAAACTTTTAAGGGCATACTTTTCTCAAAGTGTAGAAATTTTGGTGAAGATTCAAATTTCTCACTTTATATAGTTTTTGACAATTTTGGTGATTTTTAGAGAATTTGTTTTTCCCATAGAATTTGGGTGAATCAATTTAGAAAAAATAAAAAATTAATGAATATATTTTTAGAAAAAAAAGTTAAAAAAGAGTCCATGAAATAAATTTTGCCTCTAAATTTTTCTTTGTTTTTTTTTAAATTTCAAATTATCATTCTAAACACCATACATCCTAAACATTTAAAACTGAATAATTAAAAATAATTAAATATTCTTCCTTAAAAAGCCTTTTACTTTTTCTTTTTTTTTCCATAAGACAATTATGATTGTAATTAAGATTTTGCAACACCATTTTTCAATAGGGGTTTTAAGAAAAATAACGTTTTAAGAGCATCACATAGAATGCTATATGATCTTTTTTTGGCTTTGACATTGTCTAAAACCATAGGACAATTAGGATCATATATTATCTTTTAGAACGACATTATATTTTCTTGATATCGTATAAAGTAATGCCACATGACAATTAGATGCTATATTGTCTTTTAGAAAGGGCATTCTCAAGAATATTATATAATTTTGTTTTGTTTTGACATTGTTTAAAGCACACCATTGTTTTGATATTGTTTAAAGGATACCATATAGCACAAGAATAAGGTTATTTTGGGAGATGTTTTTAAGGACAATTAAGGTTGTTTTGAAGACATTAATGCATTTAAACAATTAAAATATTATTTAAAGGTATTGATGTGTAAAGTGATATTGTATTTATATTGCTGTTCATCATTAGACTTGGTTTTTTTAAGATGGTTTTATTTTTTTTCTAATCGAGAGGAACTTCCAAACCGTTTAGTTATAAAGGTTGATTGCAAAATAAACTTCTCGAGCCAGAGACATCTTTAATTTTAGAAATAAGAACTAACAACTAATAATAATTTATTTTCACTTTGGTAGCATGAAGCCTTAAAAAATAACATCCTCTATTTGCAAGAAAACTAAAATCTCTAACATCTCTAATTGCTTTGGTTCGTGAATGAACGTGAAACAGAATCGATGTTAAGACACTCGCGAAATACAACTTCGTTTGAAATACAATTCATGACTTAATAGCCATTAGATATGTTTAAATAGAATAAAGACGGTAGCGGTGGACTGGTGGACGGTAGCGGTGGACTAGCGGGTTTACGTCTGGTTGTCCTTTTCCCGGGCATGGGCCTTCCGCCGTCGAAATGATGGACTGGCCCACTCCCCGCGTGGAATTTAATTTCAATGGCGATGGATTAAGAGCGATGGACGCACAACGAAGGATCCAAGGAAGCCCATGGTGAAGGATTTGCCTGGCGATGCAGGGACGGCTGAATGATGATCTATGGAGGAGTCCAGTTATGCAAATCTTTTATCAGATTGCAATTTGAATGGTCAGGTTGTCCCGTTCCTTCTGTGGATTTTAATTTGAATGACATGGATTAATAGATATGGGCATAAGGAAATGTAATGAAAAAGAAGTAAAGAGGGGCATAGAATTTAATTAAATTATATAATTTTGAGTCAGATTATATAATCTTTAATTAAATAATAAATTTGAATAGCTAATTGGACCATCCATTTGAATAGATGGTAGGGTCACATTGTGTACCATCCCAAGATAGACCCTCCACTGTTCACAGATAAAAAAAATAATGTCATGGTCACACAGTCTTTCGTCTTAATCAATCCCCAATTTTCAATCGGCAGATGCAAAGAGGCGGGTGGCCTTTAATTCGAATTGCAAACAATGAATCTTCAATGGGCGGATTCAAGGAGCTGCGTGGAATTTTATTCGAATGGCGATTGATTAATAGCGCTGGACAGAAGAATGCACAACAAAGAAGGTTGGAAGGAGTTGTGTGGAATTTAATTTGGATGGCGATGGAGGGAGGAATCTCGTTGTATAATATTTGATCAAATTTTAATATTTTATTATTGAAATTGTATTTAAAAAAGTACAAATAGTTTTAGTGTTTTTAACTAACATGACTATTTAACTTGTGGTTGGTGAATACTAATAGGCCACTAAGTGTAATTATCAACATGAGTTCAGAGGAGTTTATTAGGAGTTTCACTAAACATTGTGCACATTAACTCGACTCTTAGCTGCTAGATAGAATTCCACTGTCACAGGTACAGTACATTACCATGCCATTAAGTAGAGTTATCACATGGGCTATTTTTTGGATTTTTTCATATTTGTTTATTAAGAATTTTGAACAATGACCATAGAATCAATCTAGTGTCTGGTTCTCTTGAAATCTAGGAAAATCATAGATGGTATTATGCCCCAAAATTCTAAGATATATATCCCTAGAGGGATCCAATTTCTTTAGAATTAATTATTTTTTAATCTTGAAATCAAGAAATGTGATCCCTATCTTATTTCATAGATTTGGGATTAAGTTATGAATTTTAAAATATTTTTCACAATTTTTTATTTTATGAACGTACGTGTATTTTTTTTTGATAATATAATGTTACTTTATATTACCTTATATGACAACATCTCCCAAGACTAAATTATAAAGCACTTTTTTCTTCTTAATAAAAAAAAAAAGATTCAACACCTATAAGTTATAAATTATATATAGATATAATAACAAGAGCCACGAGGTGGCAATGTCCCCGCAAATGTTAATAGCTATTGTAATTAGGGATGAAAAATTATGCATCAATTTCAAGGAAATTTGGAAACGCTATCTCAATTCTCAACCACTATCAAGTAAGAAACCTTCAATAAAAATATATCTTTTTAAAATTCCTTTTTTTAATATTTTTTTATAAATCAATTTCTAAACTAATTTCTAAACCATATTAGTTTAGTAAGTATACAATCACTATTTCTATTATAAAAAGTATTCTTACTTTTCAAGATATCATGGTACTTTGACTTTTTCAAATACCATATATCTTATGCTATAATTGCAACAAATTCTTTTAATATATATATATATAATTCCAATAATTCCTTGTATCTCTAATACATGAACCAAAATGCATCTAGTTCTTACACAACTTATTGTAAAAAAAAAATTCAATGAGTTGGTGTTGTGAGTCACTTATTCTTGTAGGGGTATTATCTTATATGTTAGTTAAAAAAACATTGAAGTAGTTATTTATACTTGATAATAAAAAGATATGTTCAATAAAAAATATTGTGAATAAGAATGACTTTTAAACTTGTTTAGAAATAAGGTCAACATGCAATCACTACTATATTATCTAATAACTAAACCAAAGTATAACAAACCAACATTGGGATGACAACAAAAGTTAATATAAAATTCACCAGAATCAAAAGGTGAACCATAACCACTATCGGAAGTCCATGACAAGATCACACGATTTCCATTGTATGATGATGGTTCTTCCCCGGGAACAAAACTCCAATTCGTTAGAAATGCAACTCAATTATTTCCAACTTTTTTAATCTCGTCTCCCCTCTTCATCTATGGAGTCATTCTCTACTGGTTACGATCATTCTCTACTGGTTACGATCATAAAATAGGGAGAAAATCTATTTTCAAAGAATTGTGAAGTATTGCAGCTCTTGCACCTAGATGTCCGGGGAGCTATCCTATGACCAAAGCATAGGGGTTAAGTTTAAAAAGTAAATTTGACCTTTATGGTGTGCATACATCGAAGTATGCTCCCATCTTTTCACTCATTTATTTGACACAGAAAAGCAAACCCAAGTCACTGGAATTCAGAAGTATTACATTTAATTACATTAAACATAAGATCTTCTTGAGATTTACAATCATTATTATCTTTCTTTATAAAATTAAGATCTTCTTGAGATTTACAATGATTATTATTTTGCTTTATAAAATAAATTAATCTAAAATAGGTTGTATTGATTTAACATAATGAAAAGAGTTGTCTAACCAGCACACGATTTTTTCCATATCTCCGGCAGATTCCGGCTGAAAATTCAAATGGTCCCCTAGTTAGACAACTCCAAAATGAAATTTCAAGTGTTTTGTATGTGAGCTATCTTTCCTAGCATTTTTCCTTGTTAAAACAATTTCAAGTTAGTTCTCTTTATGCCATTTTTCCTTGTTAAAACAATTTCAGGTTAGTTCTCTTTATGTCAAATCTTTCAGCCTGGTGACCCCTTGTGATTATCCTTAGATACTTTTATCCTTTCATTAATATTACACCAACCTTGCTCATTCATTTTCTTTTGCTTTTACAAATTATTATTTTCAGGTCATTTCAAGTCTTTAACTTCGTTTACCCTGCAAAAGGTTTTCTTTAGCCATATTTTAAAGTGATATTGTCTTTTATTGTCTAAGTGATCTTTCTACTTCATACATATAAAATTCATGTACTCTTTGTTTCACCTAAAACAAAATATAAAGTTTTTAAAAATATTTTTAAAATGATTTTAAAATATATATTTTTTTATGTTTTGGCTTAAAACAAAATGCAAAAAATATAAACACTAAACCTGGAATAGTAAACAAGATAGAACTAGAGTATGTGTTTAAACTTTATACTATATAGTCCTGGAATAGTAAACAAGATAGAACTAGAGTATGTTTCCAACAATGTGCCAACAATGTGTTTCCACGTTAACGATTGATAAAACTTCTATGTTAATGATTTCATGTCCGTATCTTTTCACGAAACAAAAGACCTAGAAACGAGAGCCATATCTTTTCACGGAACCCATAAGATCTTGTGTTTTGCAGGGCGTCTCGAGTTCCCAACAGTCATTCTTATGCACAACTGCTCTTCTTCTTTGCTTACATACGAAAAAAAAAATGGTAGATGTGAGATTCCAATCCCAAAAACCTAGTCAACGTTATCAAATATGAAAGACGGGTACAAGTCAAGGATAAGCTAATCTGGTCGGAAAAGGAATTTTGTAACAATTTTCCAGCCGAGTACAGCCTGATAACAATTTTGTAACAATTTTCCAAGTAACGTGGACATCGTGGTACTACCGGACGAACGTGATAAAGAGCGAAGGACGCTCAAATGTGCCAACAATGTGTTTCCACGTTAACGATTGATAAAACTTCTATGTTACAGATATACCCTGCAAATTACAGATAAATTGTATAGTTGTATCAATCTTTTTTAGAAACTAGCATAATATTAAAACTATAAAACTATAGCACCATTGCTACTTGGAAGTCCAGGATTAGTTCAAGTTTTCACCAAATCTACCAAATCTACTTAGTTCAACTAGATAATCACTGGATTCTAGGGTTTATACCTATAATATGCAAAAGTATCCATTAGATTTACTGGGAAGTTCCAACACAACAATTCACAAATATGAAAAGAATTAAATACACAAACATGGAAAAACATACATTGTCTTCCTCTGAAATCATAAAATATCGTGGACAATTCTAAATAGTCTTGAATTAAACAACTATCATCTATGACATGATATTATCAGAAAATGCCTTAACTCGTTAATTTGATAACAACAGCACAATCACCACACGAATCCTTCGAAGGGTTTTCACACCCTCGCGCATAACCATACTCCCAACCAAACTTTAATTGTGGAAACGTCGTTTGCGTTTACACCTATCAATGTTCCAAGGGGAAAACTACTTGTATATGAAGATAAACCGTACAATGTACAAAAATTAAGCATAGGTAGCCGGAGATACAGGTGAAATACTTATTCACAGGAACATCGGGGACATATTGCCCTTTAAAACACAAAATACAAAACCCCAATGAAGTCATTTGCAATCAATGGTTGATGATATTTTCAATACGAGTTAATATACACTATTGAAGGACTGTACATTTTAGGAAAAACATGAAAATCACTGAATCAATTAAAAAC
Source organism: Pseudotsuga menziesii (assembly GCA_001517045.1). Classification (NCBI taxonomy): domain Eukaryota; kingdom Viridiplantae; phylum Streptophyta; class Pinopsida; order Pinales; family Pinaceae; genus Pseudotsuga; species Pseudotsuga menziesii. The sequence continues at coordinate 92,681 of LPNX010149037.1, forward strand.
GGTAAGTCTTAATTAGGGCTTAGGAAGTACATCAGTTTTCAAAAGTCACGGTTTGTCCTTCAATAAAATTAAGAGTTGGATTGTTTCAAAACACATCCTCTGCACTTGCCTTGCACCAGAGAAACAAATACAAACACATTTAAATTTTAAACCACAAATGTGAAAATATTTACGGCACTTCACAGTACAGTACACATACTATTCACTTATCCTGTTCATGAAGAACAACATCTAAACCAGATGAGGGAGCAGAATACCAGAAATATACCATGCCACAAACTTTCGTGGAGCAAAAATAACTTGTGCATCAGTTCTAAAAAGCTCAAATTTTTACACATCAATAAATTTCAGAAATAGTTAAATCTCATCATTTGAACAATTAATTGACAGACATATTGAGCTGATTGGTTGTATAATTGATTCACATATATAAACAACAAACAGAAACACACACTTAACAGTCGATGCCATTCCATGAAGGAATGATGAATTGTACAATAATACATAAAACGTATTCTCACATAGAAGGTTGGCAGAATTGTCAAGCATATGGTAGTGGCATGCCCATCCAAACAATGCATTACTAGAATCAATTTGAAACCCTCACATAACCACTGGAATCTTTCAAGATTGGAAGAATCTGCGAACTGGTTTCAAGGGATCTCAACATAAATTGAATATTCATTGGCCCAAGTTTTGTTTAAAACAAAATTAACGAATATTGCATAAATACTTACAGACTGTGAAAGAATGTTGTCCATAACCAACTGTGAAGTCTGTTCTGAAGAACCCACACTAAAAGGACGCCATTCTGCCATTCTTCGACCTTAGAATTCGTTAAATCTCCTGCTTCGACATCCTCTTCGCATTGTAACTTCAATGGCGCCAGAGCTCTACAAACTTCCAGAGCAGAAATACTCCATGAACGAGCCAAGAATTCCATGGGTTCTAATGGAGTTTCAGGGGGTGGAGGAAAATCGGGCAGTTCATGTAATGTTGGATCCATTTCTTCTCCAATGTTATCCAGACTCATACTCATTCTGTGTTGCAGAAAACCTCAGTGCCAGCCCAGCGTAACAATAAATCTCGTAACAACCAAGGTGGTGTGCAGTAGAACTAAAGCTAAGACTATGTCAGTTTGCTTTGGCAGACATTGAACTTGATTGCTTGTTTCATACGCAAAGTAAGAATCATAAATGCAAGGATCAAAAGAGTAATTAAGAGTCATAAATGCAAAGATCAAAAAAATAAACAATCGATTTCTTCATCAGTTATTAGTAATTACCATTACCATCGTCGTGTCAGGAACGTGAAAATAAAATAAAACGCGGAAGAGTAAAAACCAGGGATCGGAAAAGATGGGTCTGGAGGGTTTGATTGACGCTACCTCGGCGCGGGGAACGTGTCAGTTATTAGTAATTACCATTACCATCGTCATGTCAGGAACGTGAAAATAAAATAAAACGCGGAACAGTAAAAACCAGGGATCGGAAAAGATGGGTCTCGAAGGTTTGATTGACGTTACCTCCGTGTGGGGAACGTGCTTGGGTCATGATAAGCAATGAACATATCTCACCCATCACTTCAATAAACTTTACAAAACATACAAAAATTTATGCCAAACTCTCAACTAATCCACCTGCGTGAGTTAATGCTGCTGACGTTAGCCCGCCGCCGGGTCTTGGGGCACAAAGTCCCATGCCTACGTCACCTGTATAAACCAATAAAAAGCAAGATAAATTAATATTTCAAAAATTCCCAAAAAATATTTAATACAAACTATAGGAAAAATTCGACGATTTTTTAAAATTGCAACAAATTGTTTCAGATAATCGCCTTGAGCGATTCATATATATCCCCTCAGGCGGGGACATAACAACAATTCTATATATTAATTCCAACCTTTCTAAATATTAATTCCACCAATTATAAATTGATTTCAGGCTCACCCAAAAGAAAAATGAAAAAAGTAGTTAGTAAAACATTTATACTACTCAATAATTCTATATATTAATTCCAACCTTTCTAAATATTAATTCCACCAATTATAAATTCATTTTAGGCTCACCTAAAAAAATAAAAAACAAAAAAATAGTTTGTAAAACATTTATACTACTCTTCAATGGTGATGGACAGGATCAGGCCTCAAATTTGAAGCCTTCAAGCCCTTCAAAGGCCATTTTAAACGTCATAGAAGGCCACAAGGAATTTTATCATGCTAAAAAAAATTAATTTCATTTCCAGCACTTCAATAATGAAATTGAGTAAGCCTCGGTAAATTTGCAACATAAGGGCAGCTACAAAATTTGCCTATCCAGGGATTCAGTGGACTATGGGAGAGTCAGGACTCGGAGTCTTCCCAAGTGCCCTTGAATAGTCGGATCATGGATGAGGATCTCAGTCCCAATCAACATGGACCTCAGTGGGCCACTAGGATGCCTAGTGCCAAGTTCAAGTCGGTGAGTCAGGATTGTGACTCACGATTTGATGTTCCCTTTCAAAGCATTTAATGGCATTAGCATGCATTACTGATTCACCAACTTCATTAAATCTTGGTATGAGATGATGCCACCAACCAACTCGATTTTCCATCTGTCATCTTATTGTTCATCGAGTTACGTGATCTCACAACATGGTTTCAACATCCTCTTTGTCGCAAACCTCCCAAATGTGTGTTTATGATTTGTCTTCCTTGTTGACTTTGGTAGAAACTAGACACCCAACTTGTAGTGATATTTGTTGGAGAATTTAAAGTTCTTCCTTATAGTTGACTAATAAATACTTAACCTTTTCGATAGGGCTGATAAACTCGATATAGATTGGAGGGATTATCCATAATCTACCTAAAATTGGGGATTTTGTTTGATCACTTTGAATTGGGGTGTAAAATCGATATACCTTGGAGGGACTATCCATAATCCACCTAAAATTGGGGCCTTTGTTTGATCACTTTGATTTGAGCATGTGGGGAGGACATGATTCAATTCTAAAAATAACTATTGAATTTAGGGTTAATAAAAAAGTTTCTCTGTGAAAGCATTAGGTATTACATTCTGTGGTTTTTCTTTTAGGTAGGCCCAATTACACTTTCCCATTAGAGCCGCCATCAAGATGAATCAATCCTCGATTCAAAGGTCCTTCCAAATTCCAATACCTTATTTTTTCAACGGCCTAACAACCGAGTGTTTCACCAGCCTGACAGAACTGTCCCTTATCTAAGTTCAATAATCTATGTGCTCCAGGGACCAGGTGAGTACATGGTTTACCTCACTAATTCCATGGTTTCTTGTCATTTTTTTTCTATACCTTGTTTTTAATAAATAATAAAATTTTGTTGTACACTTACAGTTTCAAATGAAAAAAATGATTTATTTTTACAGTCAACATTGAAGGGTTCAAATTCTCACAACCCTTCAAAGTGAAATGGGACCCTACCTTTCAAATTTGATCCTTGGACAGGATGAGGCATGATGCATCTTCATTTTCAACACATTTTCCTCCATAATAGGTCAAACAAAGTCCAACTGATTCGCTATTAACTCGACCATTGGTGGGTTATAATTCCATGCCATTTTCCTCAAGCTCCTCTCCCATTCCATCTAATTCGTCCTCCATTCCATCTAGTTCGTCCTTTTTAATATATTGGTTGATCCCTCCTTCATTCTTAAATTGAAATCGTCACTGATTAATTTTAATAGATTCAACAAAAGAGAAGAGCGTGCCAATATGTGTTCTTCTACTTCTTGAATCAGTGCATGTCATTGCTCATCTTTTCTCTATTGTTACGTCTTCTCTTCTTCTCCTCCTTTGCTCCTCGACATCATGTCTCGGCATTCACTATGAGGATTGTCTTTTGGAGGTGTTTATGTGTAGGAAAATTGAATTTGGGTGTCATTTTGGGAAAAATGGCACCCGCTATGGTGACCCTATGTTCCAGCTACGCTAATACGATTCATTTAATTCTATATTGAATATGGGTGTGTTAGTATACATGCACATTGGCTTCGTATTAGTTTACTCTAGTTAAACTAGTTGTAGTTCTTGCATGCACTTAAGTTTAACTTAGCTACTTTGTTCTTTAATTTATGGTAAGATTTGAGTGGGCCATGACTTTCTTTTCCAAAATATCACTCTAGTAAGTTATATGTCATTAATTATTATTTTATGAGCTAAAGCATTTGAGCAAGAGCAATTAATGAGCAAGGATTTGCAACAACAATCTATCTTTTTTAAACTAATCTTTGTTATTTTTCTTCTTTAGATTCTACATATTGGCCTTTATAGAAAAAATCTATCATGGTATCAAAGCTTTGGTGAATACAAAGGTGAAAGCATGCTAGCTGCAAAATCTGAAAATCACAACGAAATTTGAAAAAGTGCCACAACCTCTATATATCATTTAAGGGTCTACCATAGCTTGTTTAAAAGTAAGTTTCTGTGATATGAAATGAGATTTTTGCAGAATTCAATTTTTCTTCAGCATTTAAAGATATGATCAAATGAACCTTAGAGCTATTTATGAGATCACGTCTTCTTGTACCCTCCATTTCAGAAATATATTTCTCACTCCACATGATGAGATATGTCTTCTATATATTAAATTTAAAATATATCTTCAATAGCTCAAATGGGTCTTTGACAAAATTTGATTTCGTTGCTTGTAGTAGAAGTTATGAATGAATTAGCAACATGACGTCAATCATGTTTCTGAGTTATATTTGGATTTACATGTATGAGATCATATTTTTAGTTGTTTAAAAATCATAGTCTTTGACCTTCTTTGGAGTTGCAACCAGAGCCACAACATATTGGCTTTAGTTCTGAGGGAGATTATTTGCAATGGAAGGCAAAGATTTAATCGTTTCCAATCTTCGAAAGCTCAATCAAAATCTTGTGAAGGAAGTTAGCAAACTTCGAGACGATTTAGCTTCTTCACAAGAGAAGCTCAAGATTGCTTTTCAAAAAGCATATGCAATTGCAATTTTAGGAAAGGAGCTACAAGATGAAGTTTCTGATTGCGAAACCCGCTATGATGAGCTGGAGGAAAAATCAAATCTCCACATTGAACAACTTTTGGCCAAGTTAAAGGAGAAGGAATATATAATATCTATCTAGTAGATAGATTTGCGAAACTCTTTTGCTTCTAACACAACTTACTCATTTTCCGATTCTAGTGCTAAATCGTGTTTTACTACATATTGTATCTTTATTGCTATAGACTCTTCATCTTTCATTGGAGATACTGATAAATAGAAAGACACTATAGGTCCAACATCAAACACATGTTAAAATACACATGCAAACATTCCTACTTAGGAGCTTTCAACACCTAGTTATTTTGAGTTGCATACTTGTGGAATTGGATCCAAACTGCTTTCGAAGATGTGATACACTAATGGTGGCCTTGGTAAGAATGTACAAGGGATCACAAATACCATTCATCCTATGATGAAACTAGCTAGATCCATATTAGGTTTTGATGGGGCTTCATTAACATCATCAAGATGTATTGATTCCTCTACTGCTCAAAATTAGTTTGTTTGAGCACTTGAAATCATCACATCAGATGACTCTTCTACTAATGAGTTGTAGGAACCATATCCTACGGCTCTATTGATACATCTTTGAATATTACACAACCAACAACAGCACCAGCTTCAAACTTATCAAAGTTGTCAGCTTCAAAATATTCAACACCAACATTAGAGCTCTTAGTAACATCAGTTTTAGGGTCTACATCTTCCACATATCAACATCATCAACATCATGATCACATACATCGTCGTCGTCCTTTCAGGTATCCACAACTATTTTTTAGTTCTCCTTCTTTCAACTCATTAAAGAATAGGCATATTCGACAACATCTTGGAAAGGTACCAACTTCGAAGATTGTTTGTGTTTGGCTTGATGGTCAGTCATGGTAGTATCTAAGAAACTGTTTGAGGAATTCCTATAGATGTGTTCCATTCACAATACACATGAACCATTCTCGTATGCTCTTGACTTGACCGATTAGGCCTCATTTTTGTCTACCACATGGTGGATCTCACTTTTATTCTGTTGGAGGGTTTTTTTCCCACTGATATTTCACTTTTCCTATTTTGCGGGGGTAAAATATTTTATACTTGGGTGCCAAAAATGAATACATGATTGTTGGGACCCAATTTTGGTGCATCATACTCACCTAAATTATGCTTAAGGGGGGTTGTTGGTGTACATGCACATTGGATTTGTCTTTGTTTACTTTAGTTAAACTAGCTTTAGTGCTTGCATGTAGTTATGCTTAACTTAGTTTTATTGTTCCTTTCTTTATAATGAGATTCGAGTGCATGCCTTGCATGGATTTCTTTCCCAAAATATCACTCTAGCAAGCTATATGTAATAACTCATTGATCATTATTCAATGAGCTAGAGCAAGAGCATTCTATGAACAATTAATAAGACAGGCTCCATTACAACAATCTATATTTTCTAAATTGATCTTTGTTTTGCTTCTTCTTTAGATCCTGGATATTGGCCTCTACAACTGTTGGAGCAAGGTCCCGCAGCTACAGGAGAAGCTGCCATTTTGGCGGATAGACAGTTTTGGCGAAGACGAAGAGATAAGGAAAAGCTACGACGTCGTAGCATGTTTCTAGCTGCAGATCAGAGCCGGAAACCATGACTGCTGGGACAGAGAAGTCAAGGAAGATGACAGTAACTGAGCGGCCAAGAAGATAGAGCTCACCCACTGCATTGAAGGTAGCGGCGAATACAGGAGGGCTCAACTACCCTCATAAAGGAAAAGGAGCGACGAGGCCGAGGTATTGAAGATGAAGGACAGAAAAGGGAAGCAGCGCCGGTACCCATGGTCAGCGCTGGGAAGCATGGAAGACTGCAGGAAGCTGTGGTGAAGGGAAGTGGTGCACAATACCCATGATCAGTGCCGGGAAGCATGGAAGACTGCAGAGAGCAGTGGTGTGACGGAAAGCGGCTACTCCAAGTACACATACGTCGCCTGTCACTAATTAGGGTTTTTGGGTTTACTGTTGGGACAGGCCCACAGTGTTGTAATGGCAAGACCTTCGGGCCGCCTATATAAGCATATATTTTGTATTGTAAAAGGTTAGTCGGTTAAGCTATTTAGACAACTAGCTAGTTAGAGTGAGTCTGCTAGCTCATAGTCAGTTGTATTGTAAGAGTCGAGCTCTAGTCTTGTTATTCAGTTTGTAATTACTTTATTGTATCCAGTAGCTGATTTTGTGAGTATGTATGTAACAATCCACAGGGATTGAGAGAGAGAGAGAGAGAGGGAAGAATATATTGTAAGAGAAGCAATATATAGATAGAGGCGAGATCTAAGAGAGAAGGGATCCAGGCTGTGTGCAGAGTTACCCAGAAGATCTCGGGCAGCATATGCGGTGCAGCAGAACTGTGTGTACTTCCCCCAAGTTATAATAAAGAAACACAGTTCTATGGACGTAACTTCTACCCTGGAAGTGAACCACGTAAAAACTTGCGTGCTATGTGATTGATTCATGTGATTGTGTTTGCTTATTATATCTGTCACTCATCGCATGAACTTTGCTTACAGTTAAATGTATGTATGTGTTATTCAGTTCACAGCATTATAGAAGGATAAGTACAAGTTAAAGTCTTTAAGTATTCTACATAAGATCTTTTCCATGTTTCATTCAAGACTGTTAAGAGTCGCAGTATTACACAGCCTTGTATGTTGAGTCGTGTAAGTTAGGCACAAGTAACGATAAGTACGATGAGTCGCAGCGGTAGGATATCACAGGGAGGCGATATCACACCATCAGAGGAGCTGAGGTGCGCGATACCGCGGGTTGAGGATCTAGCGTAGGAGAGAGTTACTTGTGGGCCAAGACGCGGCGATACGATAAGGGCTAGGGTCATCGCGAGTTAGAGGAAGCTGCGCGTCGCGGAGAGAAACCTCGCGAGCTAAGAAGAGTTGTGAGACACGTAGGATGCGACAGAACCTGGTCGGAGACACTTGAGTCTTTGGCCAACGCATTAGAATCACTTCGGGTGAGACTTCAGGCCGCTTTGCGGTCTGTCGCCGAAAGGGCCAGTGAGTTAGGGGTGTTTTTGGTACATAACAGTAAACCCGGGTCTGCCCATAGCGACCAACAAATGGTTCTGTTGCCGGCTTTGAACAACTGAGCACTAATGTTCTGTTGGCGTCCTACGAGAGAAGAAATTAACCAGTGGCTAGAGTCAAACAAAAAAGAATTTGCCAAGAAAGAAAATAGGAGTCCTAAACTGAGTACAAAGGATTGGTTGCAAAAACACATCTTTACAGACCTGCATACGATATTCTTTGCGACCTATGGAAACGAGCTTTATGACTGGTTATCAAAGTTGACCGATATGAGCATATTCAAGAAGAAAAGAAACATTGTCTGGACAACAGAGCTGATTCAGACTGTGAAGAGTCTCGATAACCCTATTACGAGAGCAGTGGACTTCTGGCTTGCGAGTGTGCTAGAAGGTTTCGTTACAGAGTTTGCAGTCGATCAAAGAAAAAGCTTCAGTGAGGCTAAGCGCTACTTCTTCAAAGGATATCATGGTAAGTACCTGAAATATTTAAACTTGTCCATTAAGCAACTCTTACATGAAAAAGGAATCTTAGATATATTCTCAGATGAATAAGCTAAGTCAGTGTAATGTCACAAGAGTTTGACAGTGATTTTGATGACATTGGATGCACACGTAGTGGAAAGAGATATAAAGTAGATTTCAGATCTCCCATAGTTGAAGACAGTTCAGATAATACTAGACAACAGAGTCATAGTACCACAGAAAGACCAGAAGGGGGTATCCCTTACCACCCTTATACCCCACAGAAACAGACCGGGACTCAGAACAATCCCATAGGAACTCCATCCAGTAGCTCGCAGACATTACATACTACCGCTACATCACCTCCACCTACACCAACGAGTGGTAGTAACATGGCAAATCAACATCCACCACATAGAAACAGAATGGGGGATGATATGAAGCTACCTATATTTAAGGGTACAGGGGCAGAGGACCCAGAACAACATTGGTTTCTATGTGAAGCCATGTGGACCATTAAAGGAATCCATGATGATAATATTAAACTTGTACAGTTGGTCACCACACTGAGGGAACGAGCCTTAACACGGTATATGAAGTATACCACCACACCTAGAACACTTGTCCAGGTCAGGACCGCCATGATTAAAGAGTTTAAGAAACCTAAGTCTGAGTCATAGTGCATTACAGAGCTCAAAGACATTAAACAGTTACCTTCAGAATCAGTATGGGACTTTGACCAAAAATTCAAAGCCCTTATAGACCAAGTAAGCTTTGAGTTTGCGCCGGAGCAGCATAAGGAATGGTTTATTGCAGCGCTGCTCCCTCACATCAGAGTGCCATTGATGCAGCAAAGACTCACTATGCAAGATAAAGCGCTGGAGATGGCTATGAAACTAGAGGCTTCACCTCTAGCTGAAACCAGCACAGGTATGACAACTCTGCAAAGCCAGTTGGCTAACCTCACATTACAGTTGCATGAGCTTAAGAAAGGGAAAGAGATTGCGCAAGACATATGGTGCGTAAGGTGTAAAGCACAAGGCCATGCGAAATACAACTGTCCATTTTTTGTAGAATATACAGCAACTGGGGCTCCTCACCCCTTACCATAGACCCACGGGCCATGGTGTGAAATATGCAAAACACGAGGACATCTACCTCAGCAATGCCATCTACTTCAGAAGTACGTACAGACCCCTAAGAATTTATACTGTACCTTCTACAAGTCTATAGGCCATGATGAACACGATTGTAGAGCTTACGATCTCATGGTCGGGAGCAAGCAAGACTTCTACAGAGTCCAAACAGAGACACAAGGTCCAGCAGCAAGACCACCGCATGATCTGGCTCAGGGAGGCCGTGGCGGAGGATTCAAAGGACGAGGACGTGGAGGAGGCTTTGGTTGTGGTGAAAACTTTGGCCGTGGTCACGGACCAATCACTTGTTACAACTGTGGAGTTGTAGGACATTATGCTAGGGACTGTCAGAGCCCCACCACCACATGTAATTATTGCAAGTCCTATGATCACACCATTGAAGAATGTCCTGTTCTGATAGCTAAGATCAGAGAACCTAAGCCAGCAGTAAACCAGAACATTCAGCTCATTGCTGCTGAGTAGAAAGAGCCGGAACCAAGAGTCAACATAGTGACTCGTAGTGGTGTTTCCACCAGTCACTACTACATTTTGACCAAAAATCCGACGGCCGTATTGTCGGATTTTCGACACTTCCCTGTCACATGTACGACACTATGATTTTTTTTTAAGCATCGAAAACCTGTCGTCGGTTATCCGACATTAGACTGCACCATTGGTTAAGCGACACCTCAACTACCGTCGCTTAAATATAAGGCGTCGATTAAGCGACAGAATTTCTTCAACGGTAGTGAAATTTTTTTAAGAAAATAACCTTCATGCCGTCAGTTAAGCGACAGAATGGCCGTCGGATAAGCGACGGTAGTAAAAAAAAAAATTTAAATAACCTTCATGCTGTCGGTTAAGCGACGGCTATCAAATGGAAGCATCGGTTAAGCGACGGCTATCAACTGGAAGCATCGGTAAAGCGACAGTTTTAGTCGTCGGTTAAGCGACGGTAGTTAATTTTTTTTTAATTTTTTTTTTTTATGCCGATACTAGTTCTCTAGTTATTTGGTTAACTCAATGGTATTACTTCCCTTAATCACATAGTTGAGATTATAGGTTCAATCCCTATACATTAATCATAGCTCTTTTGCATAATAAATACTAGTAAGAGAAGAGCTTATACAAGAAGTGAGCTTACAGTGTTACTAATACGTATGTGTTCTGCTCTGAATAAAGTACATAATAATTACTATTACATACGAGTCAATAGTAGTATAATTACTTATGTGAATAACCATGATGCTTAAGTAGGATGCTGTATTACAGTGAGATCATGATTAGGCTTAGAACATGAAGAAGCCGTATATGACAAGCTTCACTGCCAATTCGGTCTCTCTCATAGATTAAAGAGAGGAGCAAGTATCTGAGCCTATTCCTACCATTACATTAGGAGAGGCTGTAATTAATCGTTCGTCAACAGACTCCTCACTATACTATACTCTGGGTATGCTAACCATTGAGTTCGGAATTTCTGGGCGCTGTTAAGGGTTTTGATGATGAATACACAGGTCATTTCCTCATTTTCCAGAACTTGTTTTGGCAATGCTGTTTTCTTGCAGCAGCATCGAGGGTATTTTTCAAGACCTGGAGAGTAATTTCTGACCACAGTTTTTCCTAAAACACCCAGCCTATTAGACCTGTGCATATGTTCACCTCCAAGTGGCAGTAAATTTCCATGATCTGGGCATAAAGACAGCACTAAGAAGCCTTGTCTCCAAATCTGGGCATATTCTGAGCATATCATGTAGTGATTTCCTATGGTGGCAACTCTAAAAGACAGTTTTATGTGTGCCAATCGGTTGGATGAATGACTCCTGTAGCATCTCTTCATGATCGAACTGAGGATGCAGCATTGGTATGGTGACTATTATGGGTTCGTCCTGTTGAGCAAGTCAGGGAGATGTTAGAAAGAGACATCCCTATTTCATTTGGAAGTTCTTCTCATGGCTTTTCATTCTTCAAATGCAT